>APFE031299212.1:66630-278128 GCA_000404065.3 Pinus taeda | reverse complement strand
AAAACCAAAATTTTCCGGGGCGCTGCCCTGGACCCCATAAAGTGGGGTTACGAGTACCCCTCAAACCCCCTGTTAACTATGTGGAAAGAATATAACACAACCCAACATAGATATGATAGTGGTTCCTTCATTTTCTGAACCAACTCCCTCTGAGAACCAACTCTTCTTGCAATGATCTACACCACGATGATCCTTAAGAAGGATCGATTTCCTTTATCACATACTAATTCAAAAAGTTAGTGAAAGAATCATTCAAATATTCATGCAGGAAGAATGAACATTTGTCTAAAACAATATATCTAAACAATAGAAGAAAATAACATAAGTTTTGAAAAGTACTTATCTTTCATGAGGATTGCGGGAAGCTATCCACTCTATCTTGATCCACTCTCCATGAATCATCATAGTCCATCAACCATATGTCAATGTTATCTATAAAAAAAATGCATCCTCATGAGTACCACCTGTATCCTTTATTTCTTTCATCGACAACAAAGTCAAACCATCAATATATATGATGACCATTGAATTTTCAACATACCCTTCTCCTAGGGATTCTTTGAATCTATCATGGAATTCTCTTCAATCATATTATATCAAGAAGTTTCACAATAGGGTTCCATTGTTGTAGTCCTTTACCATATCCAAGGCCATTCTGAGGGTTTCTTACAAACCCTAACCTCAATTGTAAGAACAAGGGTTTCCTTAAAACCCTACCATTCTTTTAGGTTGCTACTTCCTGCATACCAAATTTGATACCATGTTAATTTTTTAAGGGTTAGATTGTACTTTACTGAAGATAATTTCATTTTCAAACTTTTCAACATTTTCAAATAAAATTCATCCCATAACATCATATCATCATTAGCAACTATGTAGAGATAATAATAACATGACAAAGTAATGGAACAATAAAGGGATAGTAGAAGAAAATGATGCACAATATGACACCATGATTTAGGTAAGAGATTAGGGAAAAACCCCACAAGGGGGAAAACCCAACCATATTCTTCTTCTGTTAGATATTTATCAATTGTTCAACTGAGATACAAAGTACAATAAGTATACATCACATTAGGCCTCATAGGGCCAACCAAGTCAATTCAAAACTTCATTTATGAAATGAATGAAACAAGTCCAAGAGAGTTTCTATCATATCGTTGTCATGTATTGCCACCAATCACAATTATAAAACACTACTGCCATGTTCAAGTTGCTATAATAAGGTCACTATGAAGATCACTATCATATAGGGTTATTGTCAAAGTCATCAAATGTCACTGTCATGCTAGGTCACTGATATGCTAGGGTTAACTACCATGTTGAAGTCAACACCATCTCTCTAATTCACTGTCATTGTCCAACACTGTTGTCCTTAGATTATTGCCACATTAGGTCACTGTTTCTAGATCATCATCTTACAACCATCACCATCTCATTGTTCCTTAGGTCACTGTATCACTGATACATATATTATTGTATCATTGTTACTTGGGTTACTACCATATCTAGGGTTACTTTCATATACCAAAGGACACCACTATGTAAAGCATTGTCAAATTGACTTACAATGCAAGCCATGGTGATCAATCCATTGTATAATGTGAGCTACTATAGCATGTATGCAAACAAAGAAAAGTGTGCGAGATACTTTAATGAGAATTCAAAATGTAGGGATGTATGTAATCTACTCTAATATGATTAATGTGAGACTATAATAACACGTGAAAGCCAATTAAATACAAGACTTTAATGCGAGCCAATTAAAAGTGAGATTGTAGTGTGATGTCAATAGAACTGATAGAAAGCCACTGTAATATTTAAGTGAGCCACAATTTACATATATGATCTACTGTAAGGCTACGAGTCATTGTAGTGATGTGTTACAAAATATATGAGCCATAGTGATAAAGATTCAAGCCTCAAGTTTACTGTATGAGCTATTGTAATAAAGATTTGAGCCTCAGGATTACTGCGTGTGCCAAATATAGGAAATGTGATCAACTAAACTTGTGTGAATCATATACGAACCAAAAAAATATATATGTGGACCCTATAATATAATTCAAGTCTCAAATATTAGTCAACGGGCCTATTGAGGCCTCGAAATTTTCTGCAACAACATTGGGGAAAACCACCCATTCCGGACCTTAAAGTAGTTCCTTTTCTATTTCGAATAGTGGCTATGATTGGTTTAACTAGGTCTAGTTACCTTCTCCCAATCACTATCAGCTTTAAATAGGTCTTCAATTGCTAATAGCTAGGGCCATTAGATCAATTCTTTGAGTTGATCAGTCAAGAAGAATGATCCTTAAGTTATTTTTGTGGAACAACCAAACCAATCTAAAGTTTTGCCTCAAAAGAGGACTTCTAGGAATGTATAATTAATATAAATGCAAACTAATTCTAAAATGTAAGATCTATGATAACACATGCAAGACTAAGTCTACAATGCAATCAATCTAACCAATCATGATTGAAGGAAACAGTAACCTTCCTCTCAATCAAGAGCCAACTTAACTTAATGGGAAAAAAGCTATAAAGGATTAGAATTAATATGGAGGAATTAGATCGAGGAGATAGCTCACAAGATCTGATTCCTCATTAGCATAAATACTAACAATTGAACACTTAGTAAATAGTTACATAAGTGCATATTGAAAATATATCAAATTCCTTATTTATCATATACATAAGAACTACACAGATTCATGATGAATCACTGAATTAGTTCAAATAAGACATCATGTATGCAAACAAACAATTATTATTCTAAATTGGAAGATAGCTTGCCGATATAAGATTATAACTATCTATTCCTATGCAAATTTAAGCTCTCATACTATATCTAAAATTAATCCTATAGAATAGTCTGAGCAGACTTTTAAATGAATTAACACTCAAGATTCAACAATAGTGCATGGATCTAATTATTAAATCATACATTCAAATATAAATTGAAAGAATGAACTAATAATTTATTTCAGTTAAACCCTGTAAACAATAGTGTTAAACATCATTAACTGAAATGATCCTTTATTAATAAATGAAATCAAATTACAGATTCTCACATAATGATAGTAGTGCACAATCCTTTGGAGTCTGTAATTGATCTCTATTTGCAGAAAATGTCTGCTCCTTTCAATAGTAGTGCATGATAAACAATAGCTTCTCAACAAACAAATATAATTCACAGTTATAGTATTACAAGCTTCTCTCCCTTGATTGAGGACCTATCATTCTATTAAAAAGACTAAGAGGTACAATAGTGCAAGCTTCCAAGGCTTTCTCTTTCAAATTCTGGACCTTTGGTATAATGCCAACAACTTTTTTAAATAGATGCTACTGAAAACAACTTCTTTTGCTTCAAGCGTTAGGGGTTGAACAATTCCTTTTGATCACGTATTTGAAAAATAGAATTTTCATCATAATCTCTTGATCTTGTTGTTTTTTCAAATCTACTTATTGCTTGATTGGATTCTTTGGGTGTTTGTCGGTTTATCTAAACTGAATTGCCACTTATCAGCATAGTTGTCTTCCTCTGTCATGAATCTGAACACGAAAAACATGAATTGATAATTTAAAAATAAATGAGACTAATAAGTGAGTTTCATTTGAAACAAATGACATTTGTATAAAGTTTGGATTAAAAACTTGGAGCATAACAATCACAATTGTAAACACCGGGGAGGAGAAACAAGAGTAAGCCTTTAATTTTATTTGAAATATCATAATTGTGGCAGAGTAGATGGAAGAGGGATATGGTGGAGTTATATCGCAATCAGCTACCGGAGCAGAGACAAAGGAATGGGTGTGAAGTGGAAAGCGATGTAAAGCCTGTGGATGTTTAATTAAATCACAATTGCAACAATATATAGAAGCATAATAACCACAATCACAATTGAATTGTAATTGTAAATCCTGAGTGGTGACATGATGATGACATGATGCGGGAAATTGCAATTGCAAATCACAATTTTCTATATAGCGTTATGAAACAGGCCTTTTGATTTTTGTGATTGCAATATGTGGGGTGAAGTGAAGTATGACATCAGGGATGATG
The DNA here is from genome assembly GCA_000404065.3 of Pinus taeda. Lineage (NCBI taxonomy): Eukaryota > Viridiplantae > Streptophyta > Pinopsida > Pinales > Pinaceae > Pinus > Pinus taeda. The sequence goes on along the minus strand of APFE031299212.1, from coordinate 274,065 downwards.
TAGTAGAGGTGGCTCTTATTACAAATCACAAATTGCTTTTAGCAAAGGGTTATGGTATGGAAGATGTTATGAAACTTATGATGCAATGGACATGGGACAAATTATGTAATGGAGTTAATAATCCCGTCGGGTCCAAGTTACATCGCAAATCGCAATTGTAATTGGTACGAGGCAGGAGGCATGACCCTTGGAACTTGCTATTGCATGAACATGGGGAATTTATGGGATGAATGTATAATCCCGTCGGGTCCAGCTTATATCGCATATCACAAATTGACATGGGTTAAGGGTTTATTATAAGTTGTGTCCCTTTAAAACTTGCGATTGCAGGATCCCGGGGTGACATGAGGGATGACATCATGGTGACATCACTATGACACAGTGGATGATGTGGAATGGTGACATGGAAAATGATGTGGATCTGACATGGCGGGAGACGTGGCAATGATGTGGCAGCCGATGTGGATTTGATGTCATTGCTAATTTCATATCGAAATCGGCATTGGGATGAGGCATGACTTCTTAGAACTTTGTGATTGCAATATAGGCCTTAGATGCGGTATTAATATAAATTGCAGTGAATAATCCTTAGGTCTAGGCCTTATTGCATATCACAATCAGCATAAGGTAATGGTTCTTGTGATTAAGTGGACGCGAGATTTTAACGAAGTGAATTTGATAATCCCCGCGGGTCTAGGCTTAATCACATTTCAAAATCAGTGGTTGGGTATGGACTTAAGCTTTTTTAGAACCTACGGTAGTCACGGATGTAGGGTTTTATGAATTGTAATGGATTTTCCTGTCGGGTTTGGGTTTTATCGCATATCACAATTCGTAGTGTATAGGGTTTAGCCTTTTGGAGTTTGTGATATACTGCAGATGTGGGGATTTTATGGATGGAGTTAAATCTGTGATCAGGTCTGGGCCTAATCGCATTTCACAATTCAAAGTTAGTGGGGAAAGTCTTATAGAACTTTGCGTTTTGATGCGATATAGTAACATGACCTTGTGGGTCCCGACAATCTTGGATTTATTTGTTTTTCACATCATTCCTTTATTAAAAATATTTAGGACTACAACCCATTTCCTTTGTATTTCTGCACTTTTATCTTAAACTTTAACTTCCGATTGTGGAGGTTGGGTTTTGGCTTCGGGGATGATTCTTTTTTTTATGTTTTTTTTTGCGATTTTGGTCTAAAAAGGGGGTGATTCTTGGTATAAAAGGGGATATTACACAAAACAAAAGAAGATGTTTTTTTTTTTTTTTTTTTTTTTTTTTTAAGGGTCCCCATTTTAATATAATAAATTTCATAATAAATTTATAAAATAGAAAAATGGGGGGTTATTGAATAGCACAATAATTAGCAATTCACTAGAAGAACCAGTTATCTCTGATGAATGAAAGTGAAATTTCAAAAATTAAGTAAAAATAATTCAAGAAGGGGAAACTAATTTTCGAAATATTTTAGATAAAAAATTACTCTCACTATAAAAATCATTAAGTTGCAATTTCTTTTAAAAACCTTTTGAGAATGAAAAACTCCTATTTACTTGTATCAGTGATTAATCATTTGTAAAAATAAAGTAGGTGGCCTTTTACGACTTAGCTTATAATGTACTCGTTCATCACAGGTAGAGCCGCTTCTACCAGTAGACGTTCATAGCCTCGACACGGTTATCTTTTAACCACGAACAATCTAGTATCCCATCCATTCAATAGTGCAATCATTAGAGGTATATATATTTTTAATGATGCTAAAAAACCATTGTCCTAGTTTGGTGGCTAGATAACGACAATGCCATTCACTGGTAACAATCAAACTGAACAAGCTGGCTCATGATGAGACCCTTTGTCTTACAATTAAAAATCATAAGCCATTACCTTGATTTGGTGATCAGTGTGGTAATGTCAGTGTAATTGGTTCCCTATGAACATGGTAAGCAGGGTCGTGATGAGACCTCTTATCTTTTTTAGATTTATTATATTTTAGAATTACACTCTAAAAATTTCCTTTTTAATGGATTCGGAGGATTGTTGACTCCTTAAGAGTTTTTGGATGACAAATCTGAGTTGAAAGTGTTTTAGTCGTAAGACGGTGTTTACTTTTTAAGGATAACCTTTTCTGACTGAAACTAGAGTAAAAGGATATAATTTTTGAGGGTTTTTAAAGATTTTATAACTTAATGGAAAAAAAATTCAGAGTTATATAATTTTTATCTTATTTTCAATTTTGGTAACCACTTCTTAAAAATTTCCTACTTTCAAATTGAAGAATCATAAAATGGTTATGAAGAGATGTTGATGAAAGGCCAAGGGTATGCCATTTAACATTATTATCTAAAAGAAAAAGTAAATGTGATATGATAACAGAATTCTCAAGATATAACCATTCACAAGTATGATGATAAAATCATTCAAAACCAAATCTAAAAGGAAAACATTACAAAATTGTTTATGAAAATTTCTTAACAAAAGAGGAAAAATATAATGAAGAAAACATTCCTTCTTATGTCGAAATCTAGATAAAGCAAATTTGCAAAGTTAAAAAAATTTAGTAATAATTCAGTTTGAAAGAGGAAATTTGCTATTTATTTATCTTTTTCAAAAGTAGAACTTTGCAAAAAGTGTTTTAACCATTTTCTAATCAGAGTAATGCTTTTGAAAAAATATTAAGGCTTATAGCTTCCCCATTTTGGATGATTCGATGAAAAGCGTTATTGCTTCTTTGAGCTCACAATTTGATCTGGTGAAGGTGTGAAAAATGCTTGTGAAGAGCTGCAAAAGGGAGTTACATATCAGCAAAAAATAAGAAAACAAAATTAAATCTAAAAAGTAAAGAAGTGAACGAAAGTGAGTATAAGAGACTTACCATTGAAGAATTTCATTTAATATTACTGGAAAGATATGACTTTATCCAATGCAAGGCAATTAACTCAAAAGCATTATTTATCGAATCTAATCTAAACTAATCTACTCCTAATTCTAGCTTAATGAAGGAAACATGACTATGTCTACTTCCAATGTAACCACTCTCTTGTTTTATTACCTACTTGTATGTACAAGTAAAACGTTAGTAACAATATAATGAAAACAATCAAAATGAAACAAAATTTATTATTTATTATATACAAAAGTAAATTCATTTAAAACTAACTTGTTAGTAAACCATCTCTTTTTAAAATCATTCTCCAAAAAAATATCTATGGGATCATCAAAGAATGGATGAATATTTGTTAGAGAGTGAAAAGTTTCCAAAGGAGATGATGGAAAGACATGTTGTGAAGGAACACTCAAGATTTAGATTAGACTGATGGTAAAATGATTGTAATGAATTTTTAAATGTCGAATTAAATTGGAAACGAAATAATTTTTGATATTCAGGATTATGAGAAACCAATTCATCATTTTCACTTAATAAATCTCGATGATATTCAATATTGAGAGATTTAACATGCTTGCAAAAAGAAAAGAAAATAAAATGAAAAGATGGAAAAACAATTAAATTGTTATGAAAGCTAAAATTACAAAATAATTTTACAAGGCAATTCTGGAACTCATCTTGGATTTCAATCAATGAATTGCCACTAAAAGGACATTCCATGAAAAATTTAAAAATGTGAATTTCTAAAAAAGAATCAAAATGAAATATATTATAAACTTGCAAAATTAAATCATCAAAATTCTCAAAACTAAGTTTGTGTTCAGGGGACAAAATCAAATCATATGAATCTTCATGAAATAAATCAATTTTCAAAATTAGGGTAGTTTGTACAAGATGTGATTCTTTGTCATCATCATCATCATGATATTCATCATAAATTACCTTTTTCTTATGAAAATCAAATGACTGATCTGAAATAACAAAATCAAAAAATATAAAAGAAGAATATTTTGCAATTAAAGGATTATCATTCAAATGATTGCTAGATGTAGAATTTTCAGAACAAGAACTAGGAAAATTATCAACTGAAAGATTAGTGTGATCATCATTAACGATACTCTGATTTGAAAAAGCACTAGGATAAAGAAAATAATGTATGCCAGAATATAATGACAGCTGAAATGATTCATCTATACAACTTTCCGTATTATAATCCTGGTTTAAGGACATTCTTTTAATTGCAGTTACATGTTTTGATTATTTTTTTTAAATTTGCCTTCAAAGAAGATAAACTGATGTGTTAATTATTCAAGTCTTGCTGCAGATTGGATTTTATTGGAACTACTGATTGATCACATACGTTATTAAAATTTGTTTCAATTGCATCTTCAAAGAGAAAATGAGAATTGAAATTTTCTAAAGATGAACGTTGTGATTCAATTACAGTTTTAGGTTCGAGTCCTATAAAACCGTTAAGTGATTCAAGACTAGTTAATGAGTTAAATGTGTCTTGTTATTCATTAATTGATTCATTATCTTCAAAATGGGAAGAAATAAGAGAAGTGAAACGTTCAATTAAATCTTCATTTGAAGGATAATCATCTAAATGAAATCTATAACAAAATGACCAAAACCTATTATAAAAATCATCTGAAGATTCATCATACATGTAAATATTATCTAATTATAAACACAAACTATTGTAATTGTAATTTTGATGTGCTTTGAGAAATACTTTACAAAAATGTTTCCATGAATGAATCGACTTCTCGGGAAGCACTTTGAACCATTTGTGGATCCATCCGCTGAATGTAAGAGTGAAAAGCCTGCAAATCTCATTATCAATGTTTATATTAAAAGATTTACATCTATTAACGAAACCAACAATATGATTTAATGTGGAAATATTACTCTCACCATCGAACTTTAATTGTGACAAGGACTCGATCTGCTTCTTGGGCATGCCTCGTGTAGGCTTAGGTGAACTGAATGCATGACCAAGTGTAGGAATGCATATGGGAGCCATGATTAGTTAAAAATGATATAACAAAATTTAAACAAATAACTAATTCAAGGCCCTCCTTCTAGCGCCAAAAATGTTGAGGCCTCGAGAATCGCTGCAACAACATTGGGGAAAACCACCCAGTCCAGACCTTAAAGAAGTTCCTTTTCCATTTCGAATAGTGGCTCTGATTGGTTTAACTATGTCCAGTTATCTTCTTCCAAATGCTATTAGCTTTAACTATGTCTTCAATTGCTAATAGCTAGGGCCATTAGATCAATTCTTCGAGCTGACTAGGAAAGAAGAATGATCCTTAAGTTGTTTTTGTGGAACAACCAAACCAATCTAAAGTTTTGCCTCAAAAGAGGACTTCTAGGAATGTAGAATTAATCTAAATGAAAACTAATTCTAAAATATAAGATCTATGATAACACATGCAAGACTAAGTCTAAAATGCAATTAATCTAACCTATCCTGATTGAAGGAAAGGGTAACCTTTCTCTCAATCGAGAGCCAACTTAACTTAATGGGAAAAGAAGCTTTAAAGATCCAGAATTAAGATGGAGGAATTAGATTGAGGAGATAGCTCATAGGATTTGATTCCTCATTAGCATAAATATTAACAATTGAACACTTAGTAAATAGTTACATAAGTGCCTATTGAAAATATATCTGATTCCTTATTTATCATATGCATAAGAACTACAAAGATTCATGATGAATTACTGAATTAGTTCAAATAAGACATCATGTATGGAAGAAAAAAAATATTATCCTAAATCGGAGGATAACTTGCTGATCTAAGATTATAACTATATATTCCTATGCAAATTTCAGATCTCATATTATATCTAAAATTAACCCTGTAGAATAGTCCAAGAAGAATTTTAAATGAATTAAAATTCAAGATTCAACAAAGTGCATGAATCCAATTATTAACTCATACATTCAAAATATAAATTGAAAGACTGAACTAAGAATTTATTTCAGTTAAACCCTGTAAACAATAGTGTTAAACATCATTAATTGAAATGATCCTTTATTAATAAATGAAATCAAATTACATATTCTCACATAACAACAATAGTGCACAACCCTTTTGAGTCCGTAATTGATCTGTGTTTGTAGAAAATGTCTCCTCCTTTCAGTAGTAGTGCATGATAAACAAGAGCTTCTCCAAAAACAAATGTAATTCACAATTACAGTATTACAAGCTTATCTCCCTTGATTTTGGAACTATCATTCTATTAAAAAGAGTAAGAGGTACAATAGTGGAAGCCTCCAAGGCTTTCTCTTTCGAATTCTGAACCTTTGGTATAATGCCAATAACTTGTTTAAATAGCCGCTACTGAAAACAATGTCTTTTGCTTCAAGCATTAAAGGAGTTGGACAATTCCTTTTAATCATGTATATGAAAAACATAATTTTCATCATAATATCTTGATCTTGCTATTTTGTCAAACCGACCTTATTACTTGATTAGATTCTTTGGGTATTTGTTGGTTTACCTTTACTGAATGACCACTTATGAGCATAGTTGTCTTCCTCTGTCATGAATTTGAACACGGAAAAAAAGAATTGATAAGCTAAAAATATATAAGTATGATAAGCGAGTTTTATTTGAAACATATGACATTTGTAGAAAACTAGGCTTAAAACTTGGATCATAAAAATCACAATCGTAAACACTGGGGAGGAGAAACATGAGTAAGCCTGTAATTTTATTTGAAATATCGTAATTGTTGCAGAGCAGATGGAAGAGGATATGGTGGATTTATATCATAATTGGCTATCGAAGCGACAACAAAGGAATGGGCATGAAGTGGAAAGAGATGTAAGGCTTGTGGCTGTTTAATTAAATCGCAATCACAACAATATATAGAAGCATAATAATCACAATCACAATCGAATCTCAATTGTAAATCCTGAGTGGTGACGTGATGATGACGTGATGCAGGAAATTGCAATCAAAAATCACAATTTTCTATGTAGCACTACAAAACGAGCCTTTTGATTTTTTGTGATTGTGATATGCGAGGTGACATGGAGTATGATGTGAGGGATGATGTGGCAGAGGTGGCTCTTATCGCAAATCGAAAATCTCTTTTAGCAAAGGGTTATGATATGGCGGATGTTATGAAACTTGCGATGCGATGGACGCGGGACAAATTATGTAATGAAGTTAATAATCCCATCGGATCCAGGTTACATTGCAAATCGCAATCGCAATCGGTACGAGGCAGGAGGCATGACCCTTGGAATTTGTGATTGCACTAACACGGGGAATTTATGGACTAGAGTGTATAATCCCATCGGGTTCAACTTATATCTTGTATCACAAATTGACATGGGTAAAGGGTTTTTTATAAGCCGTGTCCCTTTAAAACTTGTGATTGCAGGATCCCAGGGTGATGTCAAGGATGATGTCACTATGACATGGTGGATGACGTGGCAGATGACATGGATTTGACATGGTAGGAGACATGGAACTAATGTGGATCTAATGTCAGTACTGACGTCATATCACAATCGGTGTTGGGATGAGGCATGAATTTTTAGAACTTTGCGATTGTGATATAGGCCCTAGACGTGATATTAATATAAATCGCAATGAATAATCTCATCGGGTCCAGGTCTTATCGCATATCACAATCATCATAAGGCAATCGTTCTTGTGATTGCGCATACGTGGATTTTAATGAAGTGAAGTTGATAATCCTCGTGAGTTCGGCCTTAATCGCATTTCGCAACCGGCGGTGGGGTATGGACTTAAGCTTTTTTAGAACCTGCGATAGTCACATACGCGAGGTTTTATGAATTGTAATGGATTTTCCCATTGGGTTCAGGTTTTATCGCATATCACAATTCGTGGTGTAGAGGGCTTAGCCTTTTGGAGTTGCAATATCTTGCAGATGTGGAGACTTTATGGATGGAGTTAAATCCATGATTGGGTCCGGGCCTAATCACATTTCACAATTCAGAGTTAGCGGGGAAAGTCTTAAAGAACTTTGTGATTTTCGATGTGATATAGTATCATGACCTTGTGGGTCTCGACAACCTTGGATTTATTTGCTTTTCACATCATTCTTTTGTTAAAAATATTTAGGAATATGGCCCATTTCGTTTGTATTTTTGCACTTTGACCCTAAACTTTAACTTTCGATTGATTGCGGAGGTTGGGTTTTGGCTTCAGTGATGATTTTTTTTTTATGGTTTTTTACGATTTTGGTATAAAAAGGGGGTGATTCTTGGTATAAAAGGGGCTATTACACAAAACAAAGAAATTTTTTATTTTTATTTTTTATGTTTTTATTTTTAATTTATTAAGGGTCCCCATTTAAATAAAATAATTTCATAAGAAATTTATAAAATAGAAAAATGGGGGGTTGTTGAATAACACAATAGGGGCATATAAGCCTCAAATTAAACAAACCATTTTCAGATTTAGTCAATGATTCATACATATGTAGTGATGCCAAATTTGATGCCACAAAAGTCATTGTTCGAGCTACAAAATAGTGCATACAAGCCACCAATACGTGCCACTTATTTTATAAGTCAAGGTTCCAATTTATAGTTGCTTTTGGATGTGGTGTTTTACTTATGGGAGATGACATGTATTACTAAGAGGTTGACCTTGTAAATCAAAATATCTAATTTTCCTTTTGATATTAATTAAATATATATTTAACCCATGCTATGATGAATACTTACCCAACTCAATTTGTACCACATTAATTATTACTAATAATAATTCTTTTATTAATTTGATATCTTCTTTAGGGAAGAGATGGGCTCCTCCTAGGGCCTTAGGGTTTCTATGGGAAATTCGTCTCATTGTTGCCCAAATTTCAACAAAGTCCATGGGCACACCTATTGTTATAAATAAAAAGTTCTTGAATGATTCTTATTTAGATTTGGTTGATCCCACGATGTATAGACAATTGATTGGATCCTTAATGTACCATGTTAATATTAGGTTGGATATATTCTTTGTAGTGAACACATTGAATCAGTACATGGTTGTGCATAGAAATGTACATTTGGTAGTGGTAAAGCATGTATTGAGGTACTTGCATGGTACGGTTGGATATGGACTTTGATTTGTCTCAGACGGTGAAGAAATCTGCAAGGTTATATAGAATTTGACTGGGAAGGGAGTGCACTAGACAGGAAAAACACATCAAGATGTTGCTTTAGTTTGGGATAAGGTATCATATCATGGTTCAGCATAAACAAATTGTTAGTGGCACTCAGTACAAAAAAGGAATAAGTAATAGAAGCCAGTGTTGCAATCCATGAAGTAGTGTGGCTTCAGAAATTTCTTGCAGGTTTATTTGATCTAGAGTTAAAGCAACTTTGAGATACTATGACAATCAAAGTTGTGTTAAGCCTTCAAAGAATCCAGTTTTTCACGAAAAATCAAATCATATAGAGATAAAATGCCATTTCATCTCAGACATTGTACAAAGAGGAGTAATGGGTATACATATTCGTATATGAGTAGACAATACTCATTCTCACCAAGCTTCTGTCTAAAGTGAAGTTTGAATACTTTAGAGACAAGTTTGACGTGATCCAAAATTTCCACAGGGAGTTGTGAGTTTCTCCTACAACAGGAAGATACTCTCCCTCTGGCCAAAGGTTTCCCAGATCAGTCATGTGAAGTGGCTAAGGGAGTAATGAGTAGCCTGGTACATGTCTTTCCTATGTCATATGAAGTGGCTAGGTGTGATTGGGAATACTAGGAGAGGATAAACATCATAGACACTTGCAACTTAGTCTTGAGACTATGGTCATGATCCTGCCCATACCGTGTGAAGTGGTTGGGTGTGATTAGGACTACTAGAGGAGAACATCATGGAAGAATACCTTCCTTGATAAGAGGAAGTGTTGATGTTTTATATAGCAGTGGAAGGTATTACCTTCCGAACAACAATATATAATATATATTGTATTATGTACAAAAATATATATTTATATATTATATTATATATAATATAATATAAAAATAAATAATTAGTAATTGATAAAAAAGAAAAGAAAAGGCATTTCTATTAATTAAAAGACACCCCAAATATGTCTATATATAAAGGCCCTCAATTGTAATCAGACATTAATTAATATATCATAAATCTTGTATCAATCTAATAATGTTTATTCAATTGTAAAAACGAAACTAAAGTTGAGAAATTTTCAAGTGTGTAATTATTGATCATAATAAATATTTACCCATATTTGAAAATAAGAAAGAATTCAACACTTTCTAGACAATCTAAGGGACAAATCTAGATGCAAGAATCCAAGCTCTATTGAGAATAGGATTGCAGAATGGGGAAAGAGGCCAATTAATGATTAAGTCCAGGGGGCAAGTCTCCAGTTGAAAAGGTTCTCTAAAGAGATTGAAGAACCAATTCCAAACACCCTGGGTCAATGGACAAGAGTGGAAAATATGTTCATGATTCTTTTCGCTAGCTTGACATAAGAAATAGGGTGAGGAACCAACACGATCATTATAGAGAATCTTATCCTAGTTAATGTTCTTTTCTATGGAAGAGACGTAGGAGAAAATAAGTTATCTTGTGCCAAAGCTTCTAATGCCAGAATTTAGACCACGTAGGCTGATTTAGAGTGTGAGTGTGATTGGTCGCAAGGAGTAAGCTTCTTTGATGGTGAAAGATCCCCGTGGCCAATATCCACAACAAAGTTTGTCCAAATATTAAGAAAGGTGGATTTTCTAATGTAGAAAAGTTTCCTTGAATTGTTCAAGATCTTAGGCCGATAAGGGGATGTACCAAAAGGAGGGACATTGCAAGCAATGATAATTGGTCTCTGGGGAGATGTTTTCCCAATAATCACACACAAGGATTTTCCCTCGAGATTACATAGCATAATGTATATATTGAAGATGCTTTTGGGTAGAAAGTTTGGGAAATTGCTGCCAAGAATCATACCAAAAGCTAGCAATTTTTCCATCCTTGACTTCCAAAAAGAAGTTTTCTTATACTAAATCTTTTCCTTCACAAGCTAGATTCTAGATGGAAGAACCATTTAGAAAGATAGTTTTGGTGATGCGTTGTTCATTAGGAATATGGTTGTTGTATTTACTGGACCATATTTTCTTCCTGACCTCCTTGCAACTAGTGCCATCAAATTTTGGCTCTTAGGACAATGTTCAAATTTCCATATCCTAAAGGCCCGATCCTCCTAATTTTTTAGGGAGACATATTTTTTTTTTTTTTTTTCACACAAATGAGTAGCTTTCCATTAAGTCTGCACTTGAACACAAAAAAATACATGGGAGATAATTACATTTATTTTCCATAATTTTGGTCCTTTAGAGGAGGATTAGTAAGTGGTTCCAAAATTTCAAAATGAAAGTCTACTACAAAAAATGATCTACATGGATACATTTTGCAAAATTGACCCAACAAAAAGACAAACTTGCAATAGCACTTCACAATCAAAAGGGAGGGTGATATTCTGTCAGAAGTATGTTAAGTTCAATATGGAAATTCTCAATATCACAACTGAGTGCATTACTTATGGAGCTTTGGATTTCACTCGGCTCCATGTTCATTTGTAGATCATTTAGTTGCCTTCACAAGGCATCAATTTCATCATCCTAGCGATTCACTTTGGCTTTGAGTTTTTGGAGTTCGTTTACAAAAAAATGATTGTATTGATTTGTAGATGGATTTTCTAGTTCAAATCCATATTATCAAGGTACAATCCTTCAAATTTTTGGGGATACTTCTTTCCAACATTACTTCCACCTATTATTGGTGGAGGGTATTTTCTTAATGACATTGGACAATTACTAGGGAGAGGGAGCCAATTTCCTATGAAGATATGGAGCATATGAGTCCAAGGGCTAGAAGAAAGGAAACAAGAAAAAACAAAATCACCATCGTCATAGGAAGCATCTAGGAAGGCATAGGGAGGAAACTTAAAAACACATAAAGGGTCAAAGGGAGAGCCATAGGGCATATGCCACGAGTAATACCATGGACAAATAAGAGAATAACTAAACGACAAGGGGAAATTCTGCCAAAAGGACTGTGAGCTATACTGTACGAAGAATTAAAGGAAACTATAAGTGGAAAAGGAAATTACCTCCAGAAATTCTAAAATATATATGTGAGATTTAGGTGTGTCAAGCTGCTTATGGAAGATCCTGAGTAAGAAAAAATGAAATTCTGTTGCACTATCTTTGCTGGATGAAGGTAAATTGTGGCTTCCCAAACCAGTCGAGAGGTCCACAACACACTAGATTAGGAAATAGTTTTCCCACAAATAGAATAGTGAGAATGATATCATCCTAAATAAACATGAATCTCAAAAACAAGTTAGAGAAAGCTATTGCACTATTGTGGATAGGGACAAGGTGAATTCTGGTTTCATAGGTCAGCAGAGATACCTCTGTCACCCTCAAATTGCTCGAATCTCTATCAATGACACAATTAACTAGACAACCAACCCACAATATTCCCCCTTCATGGTAATTGACCCCATAATTTGCAAGAATATATTATTTTCTCATAGAGGTGTCCAATCGACACCATTGCAGACACAACCACCATGAAAGTTGAATATAGGAAATTCCATTGCAATCCATGAATTTAATTCCAAGGCTAAAGAACTCACACATAGCATGAACCTCTTCACCATTAAATTCCATAATAGGCCACGTCCTTAAATCCATCAAAGTTTCAGATGCAATATCATGATGTCAAATGCAATACTATTCGACCACCTCTCTTGGTGCATTGGAGTACATTAGGGGGATGAGCTCTGCATGGCTTGCATGCTCACCTTCAACGACCTCACACTGTATGAAGTGCCCAGAACATAAATAATAAAATTTGTTGTTGTTTCCCATGAGAGGGAGGAGGGGGGTTACAAAGGGGGCATTAATATTATTTGCATGATTTTCCATAATGGATTTCCAAGCAACTCTATACAAATTTATATGAGTTAATGAAAAATTTGTTGATTTTTATTGTAGATTCAACAACTTATGTGATATTCTAAAACACAAGACAAGAATCTACTCTACTCTTCATCAGAAACCAAAATTGATCGATGAAAACAATAAGAAGAAAAGGAAAAATATCATTTTCACATAACACAATATTTTTTTTGGGGAAAACAACTGCTCAAAACCCCGACTATATATAATACATTAACTAGAAGATTTGAGAAGAAAATAAAATTCATGTTCAACCCGAACAATTCCTACGCAAGTACAATCTATATTTCTGCTTCGAAAACTAGCTCAAGCCAACACTTAGCCAAATATGCTTCCTACCAAGCCCCTACTTCTTTGCATAATTCTTGAGAGAATTAGCCCATATTTAATTGGGAAATTCTCTCTCCATAACTACGCTATCCATCCATAGGCCCTCAATTGATTGCATTCACCATCTGTAAAACTCAGAAAATTATACAACTAATAGTATACTGTCCCTGAAATCTAATATCAACTGGGTCTTCCACTGAACTGACATGCATTAGTTCTTTATGAGTGAATCTTAAATTAAGTGGTGTGGTAGTGAAAATGCACTCTTGCTCGTCCCCACTACTAAACCTCCTACTAGTTCCTCCAATAGTTAGAACTAGTTTAATTGACTATAACTCAGTTAAAATGAGTTAATTAGTTACAAATCAAAAGAACTCAACCCGGGCCCCTAAAATTTAGGGATCACTCTATGTGACTCTAGATAGACTTCCAACTCAAATTTCCTAATCCAACTAAGTCAAATTAACTTAATTAACTATTACAAGTTGCTATGAGAATAGAATTTCGATTTAATTCCTAATTTAATTCAAGAACAAATTAAATTAGGATTTCTTGTTGTTATTTTTAACACTTCTTCTCAACAAGAAAGGGATTATCTGCTACCTTGATCCTGCCTCTGTGAAACTTGAATTCTCATATTGATAAGGCCTTTATCAAAATATATGCATCCTGCTCCTCTGTGGGAATGTAATCCAACAACATAATTCTCTTCTGCACCCAATCTCGAATATGATGATACCATATATCAATATGCTTGGGCCGATCATGAAAAAATGGATTCTCAAATAGTTTGATACAACTCTGATTGTCACAGTAAATCACAGTTGGATCCATCTACTGACAAAACAAACCAACCATAATCTTCCTCATCGAGATAGCCTCATAAGCTTCTTGACTAGCGGCCATGTACTATGCTTCTGCTGAACTAAGTGCAACTAATCTCTATTTCCTGTTGTACCAAGAAACAAATGTTGACCCAATATTGAAGATCCCACCTGATGTGCCCTTCCTGTCGGATGGACTCCCTACCCAATCTGCATTGGTGAAGCCTTGGAGATTCACTTCTCTATTCATATGTACCAAACACCATACTGAGTAGTGCCTATGATGTATCTCAACACATGTTTGGCTGCCTTCCAATACAACTTGGTTAGCTTAATCATCGCCTGACTACACTGGCTAACTGCATAATACATGTCCGGTCATGTGTTCACCAAATACATGAGTGAACCCACAAGCCGTTTGTAAATAGTAGCCTCCAATAATCCATCGAAAGTAGCATCCTCCTTCCTCCAGTTACCTACTAGAGGAGTCTCTATGGGTTTACTTCTCTCCATGTGGAACCTTTTTAGTATCTCATTGGCATACTTTCCCTAAGAGACAAAAAGTTCCTCATCACCTTGCCATACCTCCATACCTAGAAAGTAGTGCATGAGCCCCAAATCCTTCATTTCAAACTCTCTTTCAAGATCCTCTTTGAAAGACTTGATCAACTTATCATCACATGTTAGAATCAAATCATCGACATATAAAACAATAATCAACAATTTAATTTCAACCACAATATGGTAAAGGTTTGCATCTAATTCACTTTTGGTGAAGCCCAACTCGGTGAAATAGCTATAGATCTTGGTATACCAAGCACAAGGTGCTTGTTTCACTGCATACATGACTCATTTGAGTTGACACACATGCGAATCTCTATTGAAGGTCTCAAATCATTTAGGATGCTCAATATATACCTCTTCCTCAATCATGCCATTGAGGAAGATGTATTTACATCCATTTGATGTATCTTCCATACCATCTGCGATGACAGTGCTAGAATGGATATTATTGACAAGTACCTTGCAACAGGAAAAAAAGTATCATCAATCATTCCCCTCCACCTGAGAAAAACCTCTGGCCACAAACCTTGTTATGAAACCAACTCACAAAAAGATAGAAAAGATAGATCAACGCCTTATAATAAGCCTCTTCGAGGGGGCAACCTCCTTTACATTACACAAATGAACAATTCTTAGATGATACAAATGAAAATTTCTCCTTTATATATATAAGTGTCTAAGGGGTCATAATATAATCAGAGCCGACATAACAATAATAATGTAAGGGAACAATAATAACAATAGTGGGCTTCTATGGGGCACAATAATAACAATATGGGGACTACACGGGAAAAAAATATAATAAAGGGGTTGCACTAATAACAGTAAGGGTTTACACTAGTATTATAGGGACCTAACATGTCCCTATCCTTCAAAAAGTGTTGTCCTCAACGCTTGAATAGTTCTTGACGCTTCTATACAAAATTCTTGTCCTCCCATGTGGAATCTTCAGTGGGTAAGTTCTTCCACTGGATGAGATACTCTGAAATTGATCGATTTCATAGTTGTCAGGTTCTTGTTTCTGTGAATGCTCCAAGTTCCAATATGATTTTTGCTTCCTCATAAAGTTCTGGCAATATTGTTTGAACTGGGATCTTCTGCAGCTTTTGAATGAGTGGCCACACTTCTTCATCCTTTTTCCATTCATCCCTTGCTTCGTGTATCCAATCTGGTTGGATAATATAAATAGCACAAAACAATGCTTCCACGTCCTCATCCTTTCTTGAGAGTGCATTTGCAACAACATTTTGCTTCCATTTTTTGTAGATGATTTCAAAGTCATAACCCAACATATTTGTGACCCATTTTTTCCGTTCTTCTAAAGATAATCTTTGTTCTAAAAAGTATTTAAGACTATCATGATCCATTTTTACCTTGAAGTGTCTTCCCATTAGGTAAGTTCGCCATTTCTTAAGTGCATGTAATATTGCCAACATTTCCTTCTCATAAATTTCTTGCTTGAGATGTAGCTGTAAAAATACCCAATCGCCTACATCAAAACTTCTTTCACTGTGATGTTGGTCTGCCTGTTGTTTCATTCGATTCTGCACCAAAGTGGCGATATCCTTTAAAAGTTGGAGAACTTGTTGTTGATGCTCGATGTGATATTTCACTGCTTAAATATTTTTCTTCTTGATATGTCCTTCTATCTTGAGAGTTTGAAGAGTGGTAATTTCTTCGAATGCATTACAAGATATGGTCAGATTCATTTCTTGATGCTCGATGTGATCTTTCACTTCTTGAACATTTTTCTTCTTGATATGTCCTTCTATCATGATAGTTTGAGGAGTGGTAATTCTAGCCAATGCCTTATAATATATGGTCATCTTCATTTCTTCTTTCTCGATGTGATCTTTCACTTATTGAACCTTTTTCTTATTGATGTGTCCTTCTATCTTGAGAGTTTTAGAAGTGGTAATTGTTGCCAATGCTTTACAAGATATGGTTGGATTCATTTCTTCTTTCTCTAGGGTTGGTTCCTGGTGTATATCCTCTTCTTTTGATGTTTCTTGATCCTTTTCTTCCTCCTCTTCATAATCTATGTAAAATAATTTCTTCTCAGCACACTTATGACCTTCAGTGTATTTTTTTATCACAATTGTAACAAAGCCCTTTTGCTCTTTTTTCTTCCAATTGTTGTGGTGTCAACCTTGTAGGTTGTGGAAGGATATGAGAAACAATACTTCCATCGTTATAGTTGTGAGGGGTAGACTTCTTTGTTGCCATAATTTTGCTTTGCACTTTTCTTGCCCTCTCCAATGAATCAGGTTCGCAATGACGAAACTCATGTTGAATGTTCCTTTAAAGTCTCTGTGGAGACATCAATCCTCTGCTTCTCTAGAATATCATTTTCCCTTATATTAAATTTTTGAAAGTCCTCAATGTTCTCTGCCATTGAACACTTTTGTTTGAGATTTATCAATAGCCTAAAGAAGGTGTTGTTGTTTGTATCCTCATAATGTGCTATCATTTCCTCTATGAAAATTGACCACGTAACAAGTGGTTTACGAGAAGAAAGCCCTTTATACCATAAAAATTGATCCCATTCTAAATAATTAGATGCAATATATACCTTTTGTAACAGTGGTACACCATGTAGATCAAAATATTTATCCATATGTAGTATCCAATTTACCGGATCCTTGCCATCAAAATTCCTCATCTTGCTTTTTCTTGATTTTAGGAGATCGATCTTGAAACGATTGTAACTTTGTAATTTCATATCTCCAAGTTATGAAATTTCATCATGTAGTAGCACTCTGAGTCCTCTTTCTAACCCCAAAAGTCAGATCAAGATTGGATTCTGTACGGAAGTGTTATGTCAAATCTCCCACGATGGCCCGATTATAGACTAGTTCAGTAGAGTGAACTTGTATGAAGTCCCACGTGTTACTGTTTCAACCTTAGAACCTGAAACAGATACACAAAAAACTGCAAGCCGTCCTCTTTCTACAACTTCTTACGAAATTTCAATTTGATCCTCAAAGAGAAAGTTACGATGATTTTACCAAAGTCACATGTTTAGGATGTAATTCAGGAGCCTGCAGAAACCCTAAATGTCTCAGATTATATCTCCGAAAATATAGCGTGACAAGATCTGAAATTCAGATACAAGATTCATCACAATTTCGTTTCAAATGGGTTTTATTTCCAGATTATGAACCTTCGTAGAACAAATATTATATCAAAAATTCCACAATGACCTATTTGAGATGACATTCTGGAGCTTGCAAAAACTATAACTTCCTTAGAACATATCTCCGAAAATAGAGTGAGAAAATATCTCAAAAGTAGATACGATGTTTAGACCGATTTCTTCTCAAATGGGTTTTTTTTGAAGCTTATGAAACTTCGTAGAGAAAAGGTTATAGCGAAAATTCCATTTTGACCTATTTGGAGCAGCGAAATCCTAGAATCCACAACTCTGATACCAAATGTTTGGAAACCAGCTCACAAAAAGATAGAAAAGATAGATCAACCCCTTAGAATTTAGCCTCTTCGAGGGGGCAACATTCTTTACATTACAGAAATGAACAATTCTTGGATGATACAAATGACAAGGCCTCCTTTCTATATATAGGAGTCTAACAGGTCATAATATAATCAGAGCCGACATAACAATCATAATGTAAGGGCACAATAATAACAATAGTGGGCTTATATGGGGCACAATAATAACAATATGGGGACTAAATGGGCACAACAATATAATAAGGGGGTTGTACTAATAACAATAAGGGGTTACACTAGTAATATAGGGACCTAAAACCTTCTTATTTATACAACTGAAGCTACCAACAACTTCCTTCAAATTAGGGTGGCTTGGCTCCCAAACTCAAGATTGACTTGTC
This sequence comes from Pinus taeda, assembly GCA_000404065.3. Taxonomy (NCBI): domain Eukaryota; kingdom Viridiplantae; phylum Streptophyta; class Pinopsida; order Pinales; family Pinaceae; genus Pinus; species Pinus taeda. Next base: position 255,640 of record APFE031299212.1, on the reverse strand, counting down.
TTCAACTATCATTGGCTTGGCTGCCAATGAACTTGGTGGGCTTGGCTGCCTGTAAATCCGAGCTGATGAGATCAGGTGGAGGAATCTTTGAGTGATTTAGGAGTTAAGGAGGGAGACCCAATCTCCTAAAATTCCTATTGCTTGTCTACCTCGAGTTCCTGCACTTAAATTAGCCCAAAAATGCTCCAAATCCTGCAATTAATGCACATTAGGCCACATGACATAACATCTCACCTTTACCCTTCTCACTAAGCAAAATATAATAAAATATGTAAAGAGATGTGAGAAAAGTTGATTTTAATAAGTTGGAGAGTGGCATGAAGGCCCATATGATTTACCTATTAATGAATCTCATCATCACCCCCTACTTAATGTCTCTCTCTTCCTCTGAGCAACTTAGTCTATGTATGTATCCTTCATAGCTCTTGTGGCCTCTCTGGCATCCCATGCCTCTATTGATGAAGTTTCCTCTTGCGGATAAAACCTTACATGTTTTTCTATTTCCTCCCACTGCTTTCTTTCCTCTTCCTCCTTTCTTCCTTCTAGGATACCCAATAGAAAGGGTGGACTAAGTTTCAAACAAATCCAATTAATTTTGAGTCTCTGCGGTGAATTCTTATATAGTGCAGTCCTTTCCAGTGCATCTCTCATCCTTTCAGGGGAATGATACTCCCTGATCCTTAGGTTGTATGGTAGGGTGCCCCATATCCTTTGGCATGCTTGATGGCTTTCATTCCCTAACAATATCAAGGTGTTCTCAAAATGTGTGATTTCTTTCTCTTGTGTAGCTAGGTATCTTGCTACAAGCTCGAGATCATTGGCAATGATTTTGTGGGTGCCAATGAAATCCATTGAATTTATCTATTCTGCTCTGATGTTAAGGGGATATTTTTCCTCTCTTTCCAATACCCTCTTGACCTCCTTAACCCTGGCCTCCTCATGACTCATCCATGATGCAAGGGCCATTAGTTGTGAGCACCCCAACTTTGCATCGGGGTCTCGTACATTCAAGCCTGTTAAGGCCAAGTTGTGCAAGTAGAATCCATATATCTTGGCCTTATCCTATAGGGTTCTTTTGTCACATAGTTCAATTAACTGCCTATAGTCTTGGAATGGCATACTCCCTTGTTGTGCTAGTGTCTTTATCTGAAACTGAAGTAATTGATATTTAAGGTACAAGGAATATGATTTTGGTGGAACCTTGCACTAGAGTGCCTCCATGGAGAGGCTTGCCATGGTGGCAAATTGGCTCTCTTTTTCCTGTAATTTCCTACTTAGGAATGTGTTTTCTGCCTCTAGTTGAGATCTCATAATTCATTCCCTGTCTCTTATCCTAATCATCTCTCTGCCCATATCTAGTAGCTTCTCTTCCATATGGCCCACGTCATCTACCTTCTTTGATTTGGAAATTTGCATCCAACGGTGTGTCCTTCCTCTCTCCTTCTTAAGCTCAAAGGAGAGACGGATGGAAAATTTATGTGGTATTACTCTGCTTCCCTTAATGAATATCTAATAAGAGCTCAGACTGGGCTGTGGGCTAGGTTCCTGTAGCTCTTGGGACTCTCCCTGAGATGTCTTTGGAGAAGCTGCCCCCTCTTGTACTTGTGTTGTTGTTTCCTTGCCTTCCCTCTGTCCTTACTATCCTTCCTGCTTCCTTTTTTGTGTTTCTTGTAGTGCTGACAGAGTTTCATGTAGGATTGTTTAAGGATCCTGTAAAGGGATTTTTCCTTTCTGAAGTTGAGTCAAAGGTGCCTTGTCTTGCTTTGTTGATTCCGACCTGGTGACATGCCTCATAACATAGATGATGGGAGACTTTAGGAAAGCTTGTTTTGATGTGCCCTCTTCACCTTTTATTTCAAGGGAAACTATATTTTCTTTCTCTTTTGGTGAGTCCTCCATTATGATTGGAGTCTTGGTGGGTGTTTGTGGTTTCCCTTGTTTGATCATAGTGCTCCTCCTTGTTTTGAAATAGAGGGGAGTCTGCCCCTGTCTTTTCCCTTTTGACTTGACAGGTGTGCTTAGGGTAGTCAAGGCATCAACTACCTCCCTCTCAGTGGGTTTAGGAGACAACCTTGGATATTCCTCCCTTTCCTTGGTGTGTTCCTCAGGGCTTGCTTCTTCCTTCTACTCTTTCTCTTCACTTTTAGCCTCTTCTCCTTCTTCTTCCTCTTTTTCCTCTATTTTTGCCTCCTCTTCCTCCGGTTCTTCTTCCTCCTCTTTTGGTTCTTCTTCATCTTCTCCTGCCTCCTCTTCACCACTAGAGGTATTGTCCCTATCATATTCAAGGGCTTATATTTCAATGATAGCCTCTCTATCCATGTATCTAAATGTGGACCATTGAGTGGGTATTCTTAGCTGGCTCAAGGCATATTCTAGTATTAGCTTAATACGTCCATGGCGTGCCAATTGTTGATGTTTTCCCTCTTCGACCTTTAGGCTCACGTATATTTTTTATTGTAGCAAGAAGTAGGGTACATTGAGTCTTCTGGCAATGGGTATCTCCTCTCCAAATCTCAACTCATGGAGGAGTCTAAATTGATAGCATAGATTATACTGATCCTCCCTTCACAAGAGATATATTTGAGAATATGATAGCTCATATCATTCCAAGAGTAGGGAAGGCTTTTCCTTCTTATCCAATTTTTGTCCTCAGTTGGCTCTTCATCCCTTAAGAAGAAGTTTTTCTTTGCAAAAGTACTTGTAGCCTTATCCTCCTTTCTCCATGGCATCCCTTGAGGAAGTGTAGTGATTCTGCTAATTACTTCAGGAGTAATTGTAATTGACAGTCCTCTTACCATAGTAGTAGCACCGATTATAGCCTGAGGGTTAAGTGTCATGGCAAATTCTTGAGCTACATCATCATCATATCCTCTGAGAAGCTCAAAGAATCCCAACCAGTTATACCTTCTAAATATTTCTACCACGGGATGATGGAAGTGTATCATGGATGTCTTTGTAGGTTCCTTTATGTTAAACCTTCTTGCCGTGTCTCTTTTTGGTTGGCTAACTATAGGGAGTTTGGTAGGCTAGACTTCGTTTTTAGGGTGGCTGTGAGTTGATAGCAATGGTGGATGACTGCAACTTTTCCCTATCTCCACACAACTTTTAAATTGTTCACAATTTTTTTTTAAATTCCCAGGCCCACTGTAATCACCTAAAATCTCGGATTTTTCTGTTCCTACCTATTAATTCAAAGCATAGGAGATATGGGCCACCTACCTTTCACTGTGATGCTTTAGATGAGGAGAATTTCTGAGCAGTTGGACCCTATGCACCCCCTTTTAGCGTTCTTTTTGAATTTCCATTGTTTCTTATAGCTCCCTGTGTTTCCTGTAATTGTTCTAGTGGTTTTGTTTCTTGTAGGGTGGTTGGAAGAAGTTTGCCTCCTCGATAGCTCTCCTAGGTGGTCACAATCCTCTCTGATCTCGAAATGAACAAATGGTGCGTGAGATTTTTTTTTTTTTAATTATATATATATATATAATATATATATATATATATATATACTTATATATATATTATATATATTATATATTATATATATAATATATATATTTTTTTTATATTTTTTTTTTAAATTTTATTTTAATTTTTTAATTTTAATTTTTTTAATTTAATTTATTTATCTTTATTTTTATTTATTTTTTATTTTAATTTATTTTTTTATTTTTTTTATTTATTTTTTATTTTTTATTTATTTTATTTTTATTTATTTTTATTTTTTTTATGTTCGATTCCTTGGAGCGTTGTATTGGCTAGCAGTGTATGAGATTTCCTCTTTGGGACCATTGGCCTACTGTTAGTTATCATGCAGCCTCCCTCGTAATCATCACCTACTCTCACACAACTTAACTTGACCATGATTTCAATTCATTCTTCTTGATGTGATGTTTCCATGTGCCAGGCTAACTAGGAGTTCACTTTTTGTTTTCGAGTTGAGGGTGGCCAAGTTAACAGGCCACCTCTTGCTTATAAAATTGACTTTTTCATATTCCTACACTTTTATGATATCGTACTTAGGGAAGAATTAAGATGAGGTGCCATACCTGTGCCTTCCTCCGCATGCTTCTTTTTGTTCAGGTAAGTGCTTTTGCTTGGTCACTCTTCTGTATATTTCTTCTTGTTGATGTGGTTGTCCTCTTTGTTGTTGTGTGCACGTGCTTGGTCTTATTATTCAGATCTGGATGGGAGTCATAGTGTCTACAGGGATGTTGGATTTATTTGCTTACATGGGTGTTGAAGGAGAATCCATGGAGAAATTACTGTTGTGAGAGCACAAGCTGCTACAGGGTTTCCTATAGTTACTACAGGAAATCTTGTAGTTGCCTTTTTCATCAGTTTTTTGCTTTTTTGTTTCACTTGGAGGAGGAATGGGTGGTGATGTAGGAGTGGAAGGATGGAAATGGAGGAGATGGAGTGGTAGGTGAGTGAGGCCAATGATGGCATGGCACTTGGATTCTCTTTCTATATATATATATATATATATATGAGTGATTTTTGATGGACACAGAGGGTGGTATGATCATGAGCTGGTGTTAGGTGAGAGGTGGTGAGGTGTATGGTCCCCTATTTCATCCTAGAACATGCTTGCATCATCATTTCCCAATCGGAATTTCATTCCTCTAGTGTTTCAGGACATCTTGTAGTACTACAGGAAACTCTTGTACTAACTACAGGAAACCCTGTAGAAGTCATAAAACTGCATAAAAACTAGTTTTTGATGCCTGGAAGTGAGGATGGATGATGGAGAATCATAGGCATGGGAGATATGAAGTGAATGGAGGAAGAATGGGGTGATGCTTGGCTTGTTTTCCTCTGAACTTTGAGTCCTTTGTTTCCTTTATAAACCTAAAAAAAATCACATAATTTTAGTAGTGGGCAGGTTGGAAGTCACTGCCACATCATTTTTTATTTTATTTTTCTCTTCTTCCTTTTTTTTTAAAGACACATAGGTCACCTCAAAGGAGGTTTTCAACCTGTATACCTGCTTTAGGCACCTCAAGGGAGGTTTTCACCCAGGGATCTTTTTATTTTCCTTTTTTCACTCTTAGGCTACCTCAAGGAGGTTTTCAACCCAAAAGTTGGTCTCAGGTGCCTCATAGAGGTTTTCACCTAGGTCTCTTATTGTGTTTCCCTCTTTTTTTTTCATTAAAAAAAAAAGTAAAAACAATCTTCAAGAATTTGGTGAGTTGGAAGCTGAGACACTTCCAAGCACATTCACTTCCTTACTGATGGTACGGATGAACTCTTCCCTTAACAAAGGTCTTTTATAGGATTTCAATCTATATCCATTGACAAGCAAGGGGATACCTTCTTCGTCAGTGGTCCTTATTTGTGCAGCATCTTTGTCATGGCACTTTTCTATCAGATATGTGCCCATCCACCTGGTCATCAATTTTTCTTTGAAGTCCTTGAACCTGGAGTCATATAGTAGAGCCCAATCACCTTCTTGAAAAAAATTGTCTTTGATGTTTTTGTCATGTCAAACCTTTCTTTGTACTTGAGTAACTTTTGTGTGTAGGAAGGCCTGCATCCTAAATTCATCTAAACCATTGAGTTGAGTAGCCTCTCTTATTGTGCCTTTGTAACATCCACATCCAACTATGCTTCCATTCTCAATGTGTTGTACTCAAACTCATTGGAGAGCAAAGCCTTCTTCCCATAGACCTAGTTATAAGTGGTGAAGCCAGTGGTTGTCTCCTAGGTTGTATTATAGGCCAAAATTGCCTCCACTAGTCTATCAGCCCAATCTTTTTTGTTGTTGCTGAAAAAATTGGTGAGAATGTCTTCTAATGCTATGTTGGTAACCTCTACTTGCCCATTGGCCTGAGGATGATAAGTAGTTGACTTTGCCTCAACCGATTTTTAATCAGGTGTGAGGTGAATTGAGCTCCCTGGTCAATGACTAGCTCTCTAGGGTATCCAAACTTGTAAAATACATACTCCCTTAAGAACTCAACCACTTTCTCTTCTGTTGCTACCTTGACAACCTTGGTTTCAGCCCACTTTGTCAAATAATCAGTGCACACAATTATGTACTTTTTCTACCCTGATGGTGGAAGAATGGGCCCAATGAAATCCATTTTCCACTTGTTAAATGGCTCAAGAGTCACTTGAGGTTGCAAAGGCATTTCATCCCTAAGAGTAGGTTTCCTCGTTCTCTGGCATTGGTCACATCGACAGGTATATCTTCTTCTATCTCGGTGGAGAGTGGGCCAGCAGTAGCCAGCTTAAAGTACCTTGAAGGTTGTCCTCTTGCCTGCAAAGTGACCTCCACAAGGCCCATCATGACAAGCTAGAAGGATGTCAAATACTTCCTCATTTCTCACACATCTCCTCAAAATTTGATCTGGGCCTAGCTTGTAGAGATTGCCCCCAATCCAGGTGAATGGGGCGCTCTTTCTTATAATTATGCTCTTTTCCTTGGAGGACAGATTTGGAGGGAAATGTGCAGCCACTAAGTAATTGGCTATGTCAGAAAACCATGGAGAGAGAACTAAAATAGAAAATAAATGCTCATTTGGCAGCTGATCATGAACCATTCCTTCCTCACCTATAGGAAAAGCAAGTCTAGACAAAATATGCATAACTACATTTTCTCTACCATGCTTATCAATGATATTTAGATCAAACTATTGTAATAAAAGCAACCATCTAATAATTATGGAATTCACATCAAAATTGTTCATAAAATATTTAATAATAGCATGGTCAGTATGTATAAAGGTCTGGTAACCAATGATGTAATATCTAAACTTATTCAAGGAACAACTAGGAGCTCTTTTTCAGTCACAGTATAGTTCAATTCAGCCTTGGATAATTTTTTGCTGATGAAATAAATGGCACAAGGAAACTTGTCATCTTTATGGCCTAGAGGTGCTCCTATAGCTTTGTCGGAGGCTTCAACATCCATGTGGAAAGGAAGAGCCCGATTTGGGCCTTGGAGTACGGGTGCAGTAGTCTCCTCTTTTAAGGTTTCTAGGGACTCTTGGCAGCTTTTTGACCAGAAAAATTCAAAGTCCTTGGCCAATAGTCCAAATAAAGGTGTGGATACTTTGCTGAAGTCCTTTATGAATCTCCTATAGTATCTAGCTAAGCCCAATATACTTCTGACATCCCTTTACTTCTGAGGAGTAGGGACCCTCTTTATGATATCAATTTTATTTGGGCCCACTTGTACCCCTTCCTGGGATATTGAGTGACCTAGAAGAATCCCCTCATTCATCAAGAACTCACACTTCTCAAGAATAAGGTATAGGTTCATTTCAATGAATTTATTTAATACTTTCCCCAAGTTAGAGAGAGCCTCCAGGAAATCACAACCATAGGGAATGAAATCATCCATATAAATTTCTACAGAGTCATGGACTAACTCTGCAAAGATGCTCATGACTGCCCTCTGAAAAGTGGTAGGGGCATTACATAATCCAAAAGGAAAGACCCAATAACAAAAGGTACCCCAAGGATAATTGAAGGTGGTTTTATCTTGGTCCTTTGGGCTGATCTGGATCTTATTGTAACCACTGAATCCATCCAGGAAAGAGAAGAACTTCTTTCCTGCAAGACCATCCAAGACTTGATCAATGAAAGGTGCAACGAAATGGTCTTTTTTGGTGGCTTTGTTTAACTCTCTGTAGTCCATATAGATCCTCCATTTTTCATTCTTCTTTGGGACTAGAACTAGAGGAGACACTCACTCACTATCTGAGATGGGGTAAATGAGCCTTACATCCAAAAACTTCTATAGTTCTTCTTTAACTATGTCTTTGAGGGTTGGGTTCATTCTCCTCTGAGGTTGGCACACTCACTTGCAACCTTTCTTGATATAACTCTGGTGAGTACACACCAAAGCGTGCACTCCCTTCGTTTCCTTATAACTCCAGGCAAAGGCATCCAAATGCTCTCTTAGCATGTCACATAACTCCTTTTCCTAATGTGCAGAGAGAGAGGGGTTGATTTTCAATGTTCTAGCTGGACCAAATTCTATCATCTTGACATGAGTAGGACTTGAGTCAACTAGGCACAAATTAGTCCAAGGGTTGTCTTCAATTTTCTTTACTAACTCATCAAGAGACATGGTGTTGGGGGGCTGATTCTGGAGAATTTGATCAATCAGGTCGTATTCATCAGGTTGCCCCCCTCCTATAGTAGCATCTAGGGTACATATTGGGTAAGATGTGGTAGAGTAGACTTCATCTTCCTCCTCCTCTTCCAACCATAAAGGTAATTCATGCTCTATACATGGTTGAGCAGGAGGGTACAATACCAATTTTTTGGACAAATGCCCATTTCTAATGGTGATATTTCCAGCCTTGCAACTTATGTAAGCATCAACAATGACTAGCCATGGCCTTCCAAGGATGGGAGGATAACCATTGAACTTGGTCTTAGGTTGGAAAACTAAGATATCAACAGGGTATTCCTAGGAATCAATGGAGACCATCACATCCTCAACAACTCCCTCTGGAGCTACTATGGATTTGTCTCCAAGCTGCAAGACTGTTGTGGTCTTCCTTAATGATCCTTGGAGATTCAATTTAAGCATAGTCTACTTAGTCATCACATTGATGTCAACCCCAAGATCAATCAATTTATGGGGGACAATGATACCATCAATGTGCACATCTACCACAGGACTTCCAGGGTCGATATACTTCAGGAAAATCACTCTCCCCAACATTAAGTCAGACAATTGTCCAATGACATTAATGGTAGGGGTGCCTTTCATTCTCCTCACAAGATGTTTGAAGCATTTCTCCTTGATTAACTTGTTATAAATGGGGACATCCTTGATAGCTTGGAGGAGTGGGATTTTAACACACAAGTTTTTCAATTCACCCATAAGTTCAATCTCTTATGAGGTGTGCTGGCTAGGATGGATTAATCTATGAGGAAAATGAGGTGGATTGGCTTGAGGAACACTCTCTTTCTTTTCCTCTTCAAGCTCCTCGGGTGGAGATGGAGGTTGATTATCTGGAAGTACTCTTCTAGAGCCGAGGTTGATTTCTTGAATTTCCACAACATAGGTAGGGTAAGATGTCTCTCCAATATAGACCTGTTGTGCTCGCTTGTTGTTTGGGTTCAAATTTGGCTGAGAAAGCATTTGAGGTTGCTTAACTGGAGCAGGGTGAAGGAGATGTGGTTGAGATGGAGGTGGAGCCAGTAAGGCTAGAGATTAGCTGTATGGGGGCCTCCACCCCTGTGATGGTGTATTCCACTGAGGTTGTGGGGAAGCATATGGTTGAAATGATTGATTGGTAGGTTTGGAATGGCATTGAGGTGCAAAAGACCAGGGAGAAGGTGTGGACCCTGAAGGATGAGAAGGAGGACACCAAGGGGGAATGGATGCATTCTGGTTAGGGTTGTAATATGAATAGGATTCCCTTGCATGCCCTGTTGGTATGGTCGAGGCCCTTGAGGCCTCCTTTGGATGATATAGCAAGTTGTTCAGTCATACCTTCAGTTCCTTGATACACCCCTTTCAATCCAGGGAGAGAAGGGCACTTGTCTGTGGAGTGGTTCTCCCCACAGACCGAGCAGATCTCTATATGATTCAATGGACATTCATTTCTAGGGTGCCTCCTGGTGCATCTAGGGCAAAATCCATCTAAGGCTCTTTTTTCTTTGTCTTGCTTCCTCTTGATCTGCATGGTGTCCATTTGCAGAGCAAGGGTATGCAAAATTTCACTCTTAAAGTCTTCCAACATGTTCCTAATTTCACTTTTGATGGATGTGTTGGAGGAGGATGAATTGGACAAAGCTTGACTGACCCTACCTTTTTTTTGGTTACCCGATAATGATTTTTGAAAACTGTCTTGATATCATCATAAGATAACTAGTAGATGTCCCCTCTTGACAACATGTTTAGGGTTTCTAGGAGATCTTCCATGATCCCTCTGAGAAGGACTATCTTAAGTGATTTAGGATGGAGGGTGCATCTGGCCCTTTTGTAGCTGAGTTGGAACCTTTCCTCATAACATTCCAAAGATTCATCATGTCCCAAGGTAATTTTAAAGATTTCCTCTTTGGTGTCTTTTGACCTACAATAATCCTTATACTTGTTGTTGAAGGCTTGTTGCATTTGAGCCCAGGTAGTGATGTTGTCCCCAGGCAAACCCATGAACCAGTGCAAGGCTGCATCCTTGAGGGTGGATGGGAACAACTTCAACTTTTGGTCGTCAGACGTATAATCATAAGTTCTGCATATGACAACAAACTCAAACAAAAAGGTATCAGCGTCCTCTCAGGTTAAGCCATAGAAGTGAGGAAGGGCAAAGGGGCTTATGTTTTTCATCCTAGCATCTCAATTAGTTTCTCTTATGGGAAAATCACCCTCAATTATGTTTTCAGCTCCATTTCTGTTTTCAATCCCATTTCTATTTCAACCATAGTGTAGGTTGGTGGAATGGTTTCTTCTTCTTCTTCCCCAATAGGCTCTTCAAATATCTATAGTTGTTCGCCTAATCGAACTTCTAGCTCACGGCCACTGAATAAGAGGGAAGGTTGGTTGTTTGATGGTGTGGGTGTATTTGGCAAAATTTTCCTGAATTGTCTCTACTCCTATGAGGCATGAAAGAAATTTTATTTTATTTTATTTATTTATTTATTTATTTATTTTCAGAACTACTTGCAAAATGGAAAGAAAGCATAAATGAATGGAACTACTTGTAGAATGGAAATAAAGCAAAAATTTCAATTATCTATAGAATGAAAAACAAAAGGAAAGTAGGAATTGCATCTATTTATTGATTGTCAAATAGAAAGGAAAGCAGAACTCACATATACCTAGATACCTCCCCGACAACAGTGCCAAAAAGTGATGAGCCCCAATACTGCAGCAAGGATGCTACAACTCCTAGGGCGACCAACTTTACTTTATCAACCTAGGGTTCGTACAAAATTGGAGGTGACAGTGCTATATGCACAACATATGCAACAATCTACTCTTGTCACTTGTCAATTGGGGCGATAGACCACTAGGGTTTTTCAAACCAGTCTTCTATTGAATAGAAGGAGGCCGACTACTGATAGTGAATGTAAAGCTATCTCTAATGCAGAAAGTAAATGTTGGCCTATGTTAAGGAAATGAAAGTGGTGAATAAAAAGCGTTATGAAATGACATGAAATTACCTAGCTAAGATTTAACACACATTACTTGCAGAAGAGACCTAATTTAAACTTGCATTCTATCATCTAGTTATCTGGAATAAGTAAGCATGGGAATGATCCTAACATTGCTAAAATTGATGTATGCATGCACTAGCTAAATTTGCAAAAAATTGTCTTTTGGTTTTCAATTTGGAAATGTAAATGTTAAACTAAACAAGTTGATCTTTTGCAGGGGAGGAAGGTATGGTAAAACTAGTCAAAAATGGAATTGAGGGGTATGGAGGTCAAGTTGGAGGCCTACCCTAGGCTCTGATCATCATTTTTTCCCAAAATAGTCTAAAACAGGCTGCTACAGGGTTTCTTGTAGTTGTTACAGGATTTCTTGGAATTACTTCAAGATGTCCTAGTTTACTACAAGAAACTTATTAAAAGTTGTAGGAAGGTAGGGAAGGTGAAAGGAAGGTTTGGGAAGGTGTATGATGGAGGAATAAGGTATTGGGAAGGTACACACTACCCAAGTATCAACCCAACTCTTCAAGATGGTTGGATTTGGTCAAGTTGGTTGTCCACGGTGGCTACAAAACAAAAATCTGAACTGCTGGTTAGTAGGGTTTGGTGAGAGATGGAGAAGACTTAGATGAGGCTGGTGGAATGAGTTCCTCCCTGCAGATTAGCAACTCCTACAACAACACATATTCATTTCTTCATTTATGCACAACTTTATGTAAATGTTGAAAAGTTGAGTTGAATTTGAGAAACTGATTTATTGATAGCTAGTGGATCAAATCTATGGTGGAATGCTTTCTAATCTACAAAAACTTAAGAAACCAAAATGACAATTGTAGGTGATTCTAATAAATCACTAACAATGATCTACTCAATAAGAAATCCTAAACTATGGAATAACCAAAAGATAACTATGTTTTTGGCGCTGTGAGAGTGGGGCCGTCAAACCATGATCCCATGAGGGAGATGAGGATGAGGCCACTGTCACAAGCTTTTCTGAAGTCTTTTCTTTCACTACTGTAACACTGATCTACTTCTCCAACTAATGGAAGCAAAACTAACCAATCATTGAAGGACTTGTAAATTAAACAAAACAAAAATTATAACTTCGACAGCTAATCTATGATTCTAATCTAAGGATACATGTACAAAAAGAATAGGAACCTCTGCTACTAGGGTTGGGCCCTAACCCAAGAGCTTCAGCCCTCTGAGTCAACTCAGTGTTGGATCAAAGAAACCCTTTTAATTATCACCAAAATGTCAAAAATAACATGAGAATAATAGTCACAATATCTTAAGCTCAAAATTTCCTCTTGGCTACAATAAAAAGTTGAATCCTAATGAGGCATTAGGCCTTCTTATTTATAAAATTGAAGCTACCAACAACTTCCTTAAAATTAGGGAGGCTTGGCTCCCGAACTTGAGATTGACTTATCTTCAACTATCACTGCCTTGGCTGCCAATGAACTCGGTGGGCTTGATTGCTTGTATCTCTAAGTTGATGAGATCTGGTGGAGGAATCTTCGAGTGATTGAGGAGTTAAGGAGGGAGAGGCAATCTCCTAAAATTCCTCTTGCTTGTCTACTTCGAGTTCTTGCACTTAAATTAGCCCAGAAATGCTTCAAATCCTACAATTAATGCACATTAGGCCACATGACATAACATCTCACCTTTACCCTTCTCACTAAGCAAAATATAATAAAATATGTAAATAAATGTGAAAAAAGTGGATTTTGGTAAGTTGGAGATTGGCATTAAGGTCCATATGATTTACGTATTGATGAGTCTCATCACTTCTGTCCCATTAGAGATGAGTACATGACTAATCTGGTCGTCGCTCTTTCAACAAAACGGACATACAATCGGAGGGCACTCGTCTCACTCAGAGAGGGGACAGTCATAATCAATGACGTCATTGATAACAGTGTTCAGCCATCGGGGTCTTACAAAATGGTGGCATTCGATATCATAATGAGACGTGGGACTGAAATATTAAACAAACTCAAAGTTGATGTTGTAGACCCTAATCAACCACATTTAACATCGTTTGATATCATAACGAACCGTGGGACTAAAAAACTCAAAGTTGATGTTGCGGTGGTGGGCTATTATCAAGACAATGGCGAGAACAAAAATCCTTTAGACACGACTTTGGAAGAACTGATCAGCACCAACAAAACATATTCTTTCAACAGTGCCCAGCCAGGGGATGACCACCATGATGACTCTGGGGAGGACGATGAAACCAAAGCACTTATTTTGAAATAAAACCCTACTCTGGTTAGAAATGTGGCACTTGTCTGTCACCTTCAACATGAAAAAACCCTGTTCATGGACATGTTGATTGAGCAAACCAATTATATCATGACATTTGATGTTAATAGCGAGAATCAGATGTGATATACCAATACCAAGATTGATGAGCAGGAGAGTCAAATTTCCAACAAGGAATTGACCATGTCTCTCATTTTGGAGGACAACAATGTCAAGTCTTATCTCTGTAATATTATATATACTCCAGGCCATGTTAACTTTTCTGACGAGATGACTGCAACTCTTAGACTCAAAGACAGGGTCGTCTTGGTCGTTGACGTTACCGATGGTGTGATGGTAAATACAAAGAGGGTTATTCGTCATGCTCTCCAGAAAAAGCGTCGTTCCCTCCGCCAAGGTGTGTTGCTTTAGTCTAAGGTCAACCCGTGTGATATTTTGTCGATTCATGTGGCGAAATGCTCAAACATTGCAACAGATGACTTCAAACACTATCGCATTTTGGAGACACTCCCATCGTTGTTGTTGCCTTGTCCCCGTTGACCTCAACGTAAATTCTCTGCTTTATGGGTGTCACTATACGTTATGTCTCCTCTCAATTGGTATAGCATAAGCTTGGTTGTTATATATGCCTAAACGTTGGTCGATATATGAAACCATAATTAATATAATCTGCCAAATAACTTGAAATAAATAAATTGAATTTAATTAATTGAATCAATAATATATAGAATATATATATATATATATATATATTGAATTCTTTCAATATTATTTAAAATCCCCTAGTTCAAGATAACATTACCAGAATCCCGATCGCGATGCCATGGGATAAGAGATCCCTACACGGATAGTTGACATGTGTAAGAGGACGGAGGATAGGGCAGGTGGGCATCCAACCCAAAGACCTCACACATGTAAGGTAATAAAAACCTGGAGAGGATGGCCTGTTACACATCATTTTGTCACTGTCCTTGTACTCCCCGTTCCTTGATCCTGGAGGACCTCTACAGTGAACCCCGCATGCTTTGACCTCATGAAGAAACTCCAATTATGTCCCTCTTCATGAGCAGATCATTTCCATTTTGCACCATTTCCCCTGAAACTCCTGTTTTACCCAATTTACATGACTCGTGCTAATGGCCTTTATCTCCCCCACGTTGATGTGCAAATATTAGCACTATTCCCCGCACTGATTGGTGCGACTGAGCTATGTTCCAGTCACATCGATCCTGTTATGGAATTTTTTTTAAATATGAGTTGAAGCTTCAATCTCTAGAAGCTCCGTAACAGAAGTCTGGTAAATGGTTTGCCTGGATGGGGTCAAGGATGATAGTTTGGGCTCCTTTCCCCTATAATGATGGAACTACCTCAAGGGATAAGTCCTTCTCCCATGAGAAGAGGATCCATATCCCATCCATCTTTCCTATATAAACCTCCCTTCTTCCCAAGCATAAACTAGTGATTAGTGTGAAAATCAGAATTAGACAAGCAAGCTATTACTAGTTGTAGCCATCTAGTTGTGTGAGGGAGAAATGTGTTTGGTTTGGAGTGAAGCCTAAAGGGAAGAGTATTCAAACTATTGTTGTTTGAAGCCATCATGAAGTGCTAGCAGAAGTGTGTGGGAACCTGGTCTTTTTAGAGGAAGATGGCAACGTCAAGACGAATGGTTGTAATCTCTCTTTGATATTAATAAATTCAACTATCGATTGATTTCCTACATGTTTTGTAATATTACATATTCATGTCTTGATGCTTATTGACTCATTAAGTAGGTTGAATTGCAATTTGTCTATTATTATGTTTGTGTGTTGTTGTTGTTTACTTGTTTCAGGAGCTTGGAGAAGGAAGCAAGAGATTGTTGGAGCGAGCAAGCGAGGACATCATCAAGCAGGATAAGCGACCAAGAGGTAGGCCCTCTTGATTGATTCTAACATAAGGAAATCTTACATAGAATGTATCTATTGTGGCTAGACCCTTTATAAGGCTAGATCAATTTGTTCGTGTCCGCACATATAATTTTACTTCACCACAAATTGGCGACTCCGCTGAGGAGATCACATTTTTTTGTTTGTTTTGGATTTCATGATTTTGTGAGAAATTTGCTAGTTTCACGTTTTCCCTTTTGTTGTATTGCTTTTCTCTTACTTACTGGCTTAAGTCTAAAATCCATAGTAGCAAATCTAATCCCCGTTTTGATTTTATTTTTTATTTTTTTTCTTAGTTTCCTCGAACAATGCATCTAATTGGCTGACAGTCGCGCCGATCAGCGCGAATTGTAGAGGAACAGTCGCACCGACCCGCCTTTGGCGCTTGTTGTCAGTTAGGCAGTCACGTCGATTTCTGTAAGTGAAGATTAGGGCTAGACCCCAATCTTGGCCAATGTGTTATGCTCTTGTGTTTTTGACCTTGTGAGCCTTTTGACTGTTTTTCTCCCTAATTAGAATGCTACTTTTCGTTTGGTTTTGCTTGCTTGTAGGCTTGTGACCTTGTTGTTTGATTGATCCAGTGATTGTGTGGCTAGTGACACTAGGAAATCTAGCTAGTCATCCATTCAGCAGCTTGTGGACTCATCGAGTTTGTTTGTGGGTGTGTTTGCTCCTCACATTTGTTTTTGGTCCCTCTTATGACTTTGACCTCTTTTTGCACAAGTTTGAAAAAGTTTTGTTTACTAGTTTGAACGTCTTTTTCCGGCATAGATTACATTGTTGGTCATGTGTTTTGGCAAAGTTGGTGCTTCATCGATCTAAATGAACTTCTCTTTTCATGTTTTCATCTTGTTGAAGAGCTCATAGTCTCGAAAATTTTCTCATTGAAAGATTGTATGTGAAAGTTTGTCTCGTTGTTTCATGAGAAAATATGAAATTCTAGCTTGTTGCTTCATTATGATTCACATCTCTTAGAAACTAGAATTGCATCAACAGTTGAAAGGGAAGAGAAATTTTTTCATTTCGAAAGGACTAATAGATAAGTGCTTGTCTAGAAATTAGGAATTGGAATGCATTTTTAATTAGTTTATTTTTCAAAAAGTGAAGTAGTGAAAAATCATTTCATTTTCAGTTGCTTGATTGTTGCATTTGATTGAGTAGTTTCTACCCTCTCTAGTGTATGCATTTCATCGAATTGAAAGGGTCTTGTCTCATTTAGTTGCATTTTAGGTTTTTCAAGTAGCATCGCTAAGACCTAAAAACCAAAACTTAACTGAATATAAGCTCTAAAATGAACTCAATTTACATAAGGCGCATTTGAAATTAACGATCACATCTAGAAGGTCTAGGCTAGAGACGTGTTCCTGCGTCTATAAACCTAGCAGTTGTCGTTAGCTTCGGCATTAGACAGCGCTAGCACGGATTTGTGTTCCCCATATTGTTGTGTATCTAATGGGAGACCCCACTAGGATGCCATCCTTTTATCCTTAGGAAGCCGAGTCGGCCGCCTTGCGAAAGTGATACACTGAACACATCATTTGGGGAGATTGCATGCATACTTCTTGGTTCGTCAGGAGGTATTTTGCAGTTCACAATTGCCTGGTAATCCTGTTTACCTAGATCATCCATAGTAGTTATTTGATATTTTTCACTCATTAAACTTAAAAGATCATCCGAGCACTTGTCCTTTCGAGCTCATTTCCAATCGAAAGTGATAGAGTCATCTTTGTTTCTTTCTCAACTCTTTAAAAATGAAAGAACATCATTCTTTTATGCGTCTTAAATAATTGATTGCTCATGATCCAGAACATCCTATTAGATTTTTTGAGCAAATTGTGAGTTCCCTTAAAAGGACAGTTTAAAGCCTTGAGGTTATTTGTTCTGTAGGCTAAGACAAGGTCATCATGGCTAAACCATCTGGTTCACCCATTTCCTCTTCCTCTCCTCCATCTGAAAGATTGTCCAAGGATCCACTTCCTGAGTTATCAGAGCCATTTGAGGGCCAAAATTTTGAACTCATAATTGTTTTGAGTGTTCAACCATTATCATCTCGTCCTCCACCTACTTTCAATTCAGGGTCATCCACTGGTCTTGACCCGGAATCTCCGGATAATCCCGTTCGAACTCTAGAGAACTTGCTGACCACTGACAGTCAGTTTGGACTGGTTACTATCCTCCACACCCTCTGTTTGATGCTATTGAGATATCACCACAACGCCCTTACAGTCCGTAAGATCAACCAGGTGTTCCTGTGGAACTATCCCCTAGTACACGTTCGATTGTCCGTCATCGTTTGTTTCCAGACATAAAACCCATGGGCAATGCTTTAGTCACTTCTTCAGATGAGTCCGAAGTCTTAACTCCACACACTGTTGAGGGGGAAGAATTGCAGTTGCAGTTCCCTCCCAGGGGGTTCTCTTATTCATAAGGTATTCCTGCTAGCTTACCACCCAGCTATGTGTCTTTAGGGCACTTAGTATCGGGCACACCGAGTGCCTCATCACTCTACAATAACTCTGTTTGGGCATCAGGCGTCAGACCTACGTTAGGTCCATTTTTCATGAACACGACCTCCCAACTAGTTGTTACTACAGTCCCGGTGCAACACACTGTCCCGAACACTCTTGTACCATCAATCCCAGTTACGAGTCAGTCACAACCAGCGGTTTCAAAGATTGTCTCTGTCAATTACTCTGTCCCGTTAGTCCATGGCTAGATTGTGCCACCACCTGGGGGCAACATCTGAATGTCTCTATGGTGTCATGTGCCACTAATGTGAGCGGCTCACAAGTTCACATGCTTGGTATAAACTAGCCCTCTTCTCATATTATTTACAACCCTGCTGACCCTACTGGATCAAGTAATTTCCAGTACCAACAGGTTCAGAATCCTGGTGGTCCGTCTAGATCGAATGATGTTTAGTATCATCAGCCTTATGGGGCTCAGGTCCAATACCAAAATCCTTACGTTCCATATGGTTCTCAAGGATTGGTTAATCAACCTTACACCATCCCGTCTAGGCAGTACATTCAGCCTGGCTACGGCTAGATTCAGTTCGGTAATTTCCCGGGCACTGTTCAAGTACCCTTGCAACAACAAGGGAAACTTTTGCAACAACCATGGCAGTCTTTGTTACCGCAAGGGCAACCTTTGTTGCAACAAGGGATTTTCGTGTAGCAACAAGGGCAGATTATCCCACAGCAAGGTCACCTGCAACAACCGCAAGGTCAGTCTTTCCAACAGTTGCAGTAGGCCACGCATCTGCAGATGCAATATGCTCTGCATACCTCTCAACCCATACCCTCGCAGTGCGAACCTATGCAAACAAAGGGACAAATTTTGCAACCGTAAGGTCAGCAAAGCCAACCTGGGCAGCGATAACCCTTGTATACCTATCAACAAGGGCAACCCTTGCAGGGACAAGTTCAAGGTCAAGTCCTGGAGCAGCAGTTCCAGAATCCTCTTGGCCAAGGCCAACAGGTTCAGAAGCCTGCCAGCCAAGGGCACTAGGTACAAAACCCCTATGTCCAAGGGCAACAAGTGTATCAACCCTATGCCCAAGGAATGCAGGTCCAGAACCCTCTTGTTCAGGGAAAACAGGCCCAACAACCCTATGTTCCAGGACAATAGGTCCCATACCCATATGTCTAAGGTCAACAGGCTTAACAACCTTTTAACCTATACACTACCTATTAGCAACCTGTGTATGGACAGTTTCAAGGTATTTAAGGTTTGAATCCTCCCTTTGGTTAAGGTAGTCTGCAATGGGGGTAGCCTCAAATGCCATATGGCCAAAATCCCCCACTGTGAGGTAAAAATCCTTACCAACAGGGATGGGCTCCTCCTTATGGGCCCACCTATCGACCTCCCATGCCTTTTAACTCTCAATTACCTTTCTTGGCGATACTTGAGTTGCCAGATGTATCACATCTCACGAATGATCTGATTCATCATTTGTCGTACTAGCCTCCGTTGTCGTCCAAGATACCAAGTGATTGCCTAAAGTTTGATGGGAAAGCTAAAGAAGATCCTCAGGCCCATGTGATGACATATCACCTCTAGTGCTCATCGAACTCATACGTGGACGATTCCATTCGTCTTCATCTTTTCCAACGAACCCTTACGGGTGCCACATCAAAATGGTACATCGACCTACCTCAAAGTACCTTTCATGACTTCAATTTGTTAGCCATGACCTTTCTCACACATTTTCAGATGTTGGTTTGTTATGAAACAAGCACCTATCTGCTCACATCGCTTGAGAAAGACATTTCAACGCACATCTCTGATCATATCCATGAATGGAGACGTAGACATCGACTAATCAAGTTCGAGATAACTGATCAATTGCTCACTGAATGGTTTACCAAATTGTTCATAGCTCCAATTGCTCGCGATATAGCCATGGGTGGATGCGTCACTGAAGAGCAAACCATCGCTCGTGCCCAGTACTTGGACCTGGTCTACTCTCAATCTGGCACCTTATACGAATTATTACCCAATGCTTGACGGCCATCATCTGATCCCGCGACATCGAAGTTACCCGCTGTTCCTCTCATTGATGGAGTTATTGGTTTAGTATCCGAGGCCCCAGTCAAAAATTCTTCCAAATGGAATTCGGTCTTGAATAATGCTCCCAACAGTTCATCTCAAAACCCTCCAGGCCCCGGTAAAACCTCAGAGGTCCACGCTGTCCAATCTACTGCAGCGGACAAATCCTCGAAAGGAAAAAAGAAAGGCAAAGGCAAGGCTAAAGCTGATGCCTCGAAACAGGGTCCTCCCAAATTGTCTGTCGGCGAATCATCACAATGGAAACCTAAGTATCCATGCCTCATTTATTAGGAGGATCACTATACTAAGGATTGTCCACGACGATCCGAAGTTAGTCGATTGCTCAAGGGGACTCCTGTTGTCCTAAAAGAGCCTTTTTCGTCTCAGTAGACTAAAATGGTAGACTAACCCTGATCTGCTTCCTCTGGATCTCAAGTGTTCATGATGAGCACGCCCATTAGTGTCGCTACCCGATCGAAGGATTATCAAACTCCAGCTCCCAGAGCAGGGAAAGAAAAAGAAGTTCCACCTTCTTCTTCTACCCCGAGTTCTGGCCCTCTACAAATCGAGCGCCCTAACTTTGGTTTTGCTCCACGTCCAACCTCTGGAGGTGTGCTAAGGAAATCCTCGTACAATCCTAATGCCCGAGCTGCTCAGCATTACAATATTGTTGAAGATTTGGCTCAGGCGCCATCAGCCATGTTGGCTCTTGAAGTACTCCAAAGTTTCCCATCACAGCGGAAATATTTGTTGTCAGTTATCGGGGGCATCGATCACACCGATTCTAATTTGGCATGTTTTGATCTAGAGAACCATGTTCCGAGACTTCCTAATCAGATTGCCTTTCTTATTCAGGTAATCATTAATGAAAAGGCCATCCACCGCACTGTCATCGATGAAGGTGCTCTACCTGCATCATGTCAATTGCGTGCTGGAAGGCTATTGGTTCCCCTACACTGAACCGATCTCCGAACACATTGGAAGCTTTCGATGGGTGTGATTCGTGACCCTTTGGTGTTTTACCCAACCTTGCCATCACCCTGTAAGGCAAAACAATGCAAGTCGAAGTAGAGATTGTTGACGCCAATCTCAATTATAATCTTCTACTCGGTCGAAGTTGGACTCGTGCCATGCATTTCGTGGCCTCCTCTTTTTTTCGTGTGATCCATTTTCCCCATAAAGGGAGGATTGTCATCATTGATCAGTTGTCTTTCTTTGCCTCTTCCTCATCTGATGGCAACGTTCCACATGTCAAGCACTCAGGTGCTCCCTTTGAGAGTGTGGGGGCAGGTCTCTTCAAAGATTTTTCCTTAATGGGGATTTTTCCACTCCCACCTCCTCATGTTGCCTTCGTCAACATGATCTTGGTCAAATCTGATCCCTGGGTCATACCTGTGCCAGATCTGGTTGAGGCTTGGGGTGACGTCATGTCACTTAGTCCCGCCGAAGTCAATTACATGGAAATTGTTTCGGCTACGAACTCTGCATCCTTTGATTCTCATATCTCGAAGACCTCTCTCGATATGTATTCTTTATCCCCCTAGCTTGGCACTTTGGAATCATTCGATCCCTTAGCTGAGACCTTCCTCGTCGATGAAGGTATCATGGAAATGATGTCTCTCGAGGAACCGCCATGGATCGATACCCACCATCCCTCCTCGTTCCTACCTCACCCAAAAGTCATGTCTACCTCTTTTGAAGAGTCCTCTTCTCCATTTCCACCACCGAATGTTACTCATGAAGTATGGTCGAAAGGAAATTTGGGTAATATTACCCAAACGATGCTGATTGACATTTCTATCAAACCCGGTGTAATTGAACACGTTCATATCGGGGTATCTTGTTCTCCAGATGAGATCAAGACATATACTCGTCTTTTTAGGAATTTCGTGATGTGTTTGAGTGGTCTTCGAAGAAATGCCTAACATTGATCCCAGCAGAGTGGTACATGAAATACCAACGTATCCGTATGCGAAACCCATCTACCAACGACTTCGTCTGGTGCACCCTAGAAACGCCGCTGTTATTATGTCGAAGTCGAAAAGTTTCTCAAAGCTGGATTCATTTATCCCATTCCCCTTACAGACTGGGTGCTCAATATTGTCCCGGTGAATAAAAACAAGGCAGAATCCGCGTTTGTGTGGATTATCGAGATCTTAATCGTGCCTGTCCTAAAGACAACTATCCTACTCCCTTCATTGATCAAATCAAAGAATGTGTCGGGAGTGAGATCATTTCCTTTATGAACGGTTTTTTTGATTACAACCATATCATATCGCACCAGCTGACCAAGAGAAGACAACCTTTATTTTCCCACGGGGTACATTTGCATACAAGAAGCTCCCTTTCGGCCTAAAATATGTTGGGGCAACATTTCAGTGGGGCAATGTCCTATGCGTTTCATGATATTCACAACATTGTCCAACCTTACTTGGATGACCTTCTTGCCCATTCTCGTAAGTGACAAGATCACCCAAACTACGTTCGGCAGATTTTTCTACGCTGTAGGCACTACGACATCTGGTTAAATCCACACATATTTGTTTTCTGCATAGAATCAAAACGACTCCTCAGCTTCATTGTTTCCAAGGACGGGATTCACTTGGATCCACTAAAAGTCAAGGCCATTGTAAACTTACCCCCTTCATCTTCACTACACCAACTCCAGAGCCTCCAGGGAAAGGCCAACTTTCTTCGTCACTTTATACCCAACTACGTCGAGCTAGCTAAGGGATTTACCCGGTTGCTCAAACAAGGAACACCCTTTTCATGGGACAAGATAGCCCAAAAATATTTTGATGATCTTAAGGTTGTCCTCATAAATGCTCTTCTGTTTCATCCACTCGATTATTATCAAGATTACTTCCTTTACCTAGCCGCAGCCCCTAGCACCATAGCTATGGTGTTGGTTCAAGACGACAACAAAGGCGCTAGACACATGATCTACTACTTGAGTCAGAATCTCCTCGACACTAAAACGTGTTATGCACATGTTGAGAAGTTGGCTTTGGCTGTCGTCTAGGCTGTTAAATGTTTTCAGCATTATATTCTCTTACGAACGACTATAGTGATTTCTGAACGCAACCCTATGACCTACATCCTGAACCGTCAGTTGCTGGGGGGCAAGTATTCTAAATGGATCATTATCCTACAAGAATTCGATTTGGTCTTCACTACGGCCAAATCTTAGAAGTGACTTGTTTTTGTAGAATTGATCTTTCCCCTTCCCTCCAAAGCTCTCCCTGCTGGTGTAGATGAACAACTCCCAGATGAGACCCTTTTCCTGATTAGCACCCTTGATCCATGGTATGGTGATACAATCGTGTATCTGCAAACCTCCACGTTTTGGTCCGTGTTGACCAAATACGACTGTCGAAGGATTCGACATCATTCTCAACTCTACCGCATTATTGGTGATACTTTATACCATGTCGGTGTCGATTTTGTTCTCTGCCGATGCTTCACAATTGAGGAAGCTGAAAGAGTTCTCAATGATTGCCACTCCGGGGCATGTGGTGTTCATGTGTCTGGTTATGCTACATCTTAGAAAATCCTTCACACTGGTCATTTTTGGTCGTCCATCTTTATAGACTGCATTCTTGTTGTCCGCAAGTGTCACGAATGCCAAATATACCAACACAAGATGTGCACCCCACCCAATCACCTACACCCCGTCATTACTGTTGGTCCCTTTGCCAAATGGGACATCGATTATATCACATGTAACCCTCGTTTGGGTGGGGGGCATGGCTACATTATCGTTGTTATGGACTACTTCACCAAAATGGCTGAAGCGATGCCTACATATTCAACAGATGGTAAGACGATGACTAAATTCCTTTTTTAACCATGTTATTTCCAAGTTCGGTGTAGCCCAAGCCATTGTCACAGATCATGGCTCCCATTTCAGAGATTACATGATGGCAGAACTGACATCTGCATTAGGCTTGTGCCACGATGGCTTGACCCCATATTACCCTCAGGCCGATGGCCAAGTTGAAGCCGTGAACAAAGTTTTGGTCACCATGCTTTAGTGTGCTATTGGGATGCACAAGTCAAATTGGCATCTCATTTTTTTTATTTTTTTTTATTAGCTCTATGGGCCTACCAAACTTCAACCAAAGACGCCACTACTTTCACACCATTCCAGCTGGTTTATGGTCTGGAAGCAACATTAGTTTTGGTCACCATGCTTTAGCGTGCTATTAGGATGCACAAGTCAAATTGGCATCTCATATATATATATATATATATATATATATTTAGCTCTATGGGCCTACAAAACTTCAACCAAAGACGCCACTACTTTCACACCATTCCAGCTGGTTTATGGTCTGGAAGCAACATTGCTAATTGAATGTGAGATTCCTTCACTTAAGTTAGTTGTTGAAATCCTCCCTGGAACATCACCTCAAGAGGAACGCCTCTTACATTTGAAACGACTAGATGAGACTCGCCATCTCGCTGCCTTGGTCACTGAAGCACAAAATAAATGGGTCAAATCCCATTTTGACCAGTCGTCTCCCCTCACACTTTCTCTGAGGGTGATTCGGTCCTGATATACGACCAAGCTAATGATAAGCTAGGGGTAGGCAAGTTCGAACCTTTGTGGCATGGACCCTGTATTGTAAAAAATGTTTTGCAGAAAGGAGCCTATGAACTTATTGATTATGAAGGAAATCCTCTCGATAAGCCTATAAACGGGCTTTACCTCAAAAAGTACTATGCTTAGGTTATCTTTCATGGTTACTTATGTACATTAGTGTGTGATTCATTTATGTACAGTGTGGTTTTGTGTGAAAGTTTTCAAACAACCTTCATGTTACTATGATTTCCTTACTTTGTAGATGTCTGCAACTCCTCACGATGGTTTCGCCGATGCTGCTTGCTGAAGTATCTGTAACATATAATCCGTAGCATGGGCTATCTACAACCCTAACGGTGAGTTCATTGACCTTCAAGGTATCTTCCTAGGTCGTACAACCAACAACATTGTTGAATACAGTGCGGTCATCGAATTGTTATTAGAAGCCATCGCTATAGGCATCAGAGAATTGGTTGTCAGCCTGGATTCAGAGCTTGTCACCCTTCAACTCAATGGGAAATATTCCATCAGGAACCCTCAAATATTATGAATGTATCTCCGTATCCATCTATTGGAAGGACATTTTGATTATATTACATATCATCATATTCCTAGATGCATGAATACATTAACAGATGCATTAGCTAGTTACGTGTTGGATAGACATTTGTGAAACATGTAAAAGATAAGACAAACCATTTGTACCACAATAAATAGGAAAATATAACATATATACATATGTGAGAATGTTTGATACATAAAAACTCCAAAAAAAAAAATGTATGTCTACAATAACATTGGTGGCTCGTAGGCCTTGTACATTCGTCGCATGCAAGCCTCAAAAAATATGTAAGTACTTGACCTAGGAACTACTTAGCATGGTGGTCATGATAGCAAGAGACAGCTCATACTACGCAACTCAACAATTGATGGATTTGATCTGAGACTCCCACTGTGTGCCTCTGGTACCGCCAAGCCATGTCTCCTATCCGAGCATACTTAGGGATACCATGAGTCAACTCCTCCAGGTTCCTCGTAATCTCCTCCTCATTATCGCTCCCTTCCTGATAAGGGGTGACAACATCAATAGGACGAGGATAGCACCTAGCTATCGGGGACATCTCGGCTGGCCGCTCTAGTCCAACATCTGCATACACAAGAGAAATGTTATAACCATGCATATACTAAAAACAATTAAAAAACATTAAAATCAAAATCTGGTTTGGTTTTTACCTTCGTCATCGAATTCCTCCCCATCTAGCAAGGGCATATCTGGGTCTCTATGGAAATCAATGCCGTTGTACGGCCAATCCTCCATGATGATTTTCTAACATTGTAGCCACGAAAAGAATGTTGGTCGGTAGGACATATGCTGACCCCTAGTGATCCCAGGCATCAAACGACTCCAGCGGACCATCTACGGATCACGTGGCGTAGGAGGATCAACCTTAGTAAACTGATACTGGAACAATGGCACTCGTTCCAGGAAAAAGGCCACAAGTACTGATCTGAAGCCAAATTGCTTCAGATTTCCCGCCTTCGCCTTGGACAACTAGCGCTTGATATTCGTCTTCATGGCCTCTGCGCAGTTGAAGATCGTAGGAGTTGTGCAGTTAATAGCGTAAAGGAACTTCGACTTATTAATCTCATGTTCCGCTTGGGACCCCACCACTCTATTGATGGTCAACAAAAGCACCCACAGTGTCAAATCCCGCACACTGGAAATCTTACTCTTCCTATTTTTGGATTTCAAGGCCTCAGGACAATGCATGACAAGCAGGGAATATATGGTTGCCCTGACCGAACGTGACCCATACAAATTCACTGGCTCACCTCTACGAGATAACCTAGCGATGAAGTAAATTTGTGAAGTTGCCAACTCCAACTCCTGGTCCCCAATGACAAAAATCTCACGATTGATGTCCCAAAGGCTTATCAAATGTCGAAGCAATTCGGCCTGGGCCCTCATCCCTGGTGTAAAGAAAAATTTGAGGAGCCCGCAAGCCCTCAAAGCCTCTAGGCAATTTGGATCATTCATTGCCTGGGTGTCCACATCTTCGTGTTCTCTTTCCTTCCAATCCACCATTTTCGGTGATTTCTCTCCTGCGAAAGCCATTTATTTGAGTCAATCATCAATTTTGGTGCATAAAAATCTTGAGAAAACTTGTTTTTTCCCTATCCACGGCACCGACGCACTTGTTTTATAAACAGTTACACTGGTCGGCGCGGATGGCCGTGCAAATAACCCTCGGCCGGCACGATCCTGTGCCCGGAAATCGCGCTGACCGAGGGCGAAATTTTTTCTCAAAAACCTCCCTAAAAATCCAAAAAAATGGTTAAAAGCTTAAATAAATAGCATGAAAATGGAGCTCAAGGCTTTGGCTATTACCTGGAACCGATGGCTCATTGATTGGCCTGCCGAATCTCCCGCAATCTGCTCCAAAAAAACTAGGGCAAAAGTGGGTAAAAGTCTTCACTGCAAAGGTAAATGGTAAAAATATATTTAGTTTTCCCCTATTTATTCATTTTTTTCGTGAAAATATCAGGTTTTGTAAATATTTTTGACCTATTTTTCCTCAAGGACTCGATAATACGCTTTGCCTTGCTTGTGCAGCAACAGGTGATGGACGTTTGACGATGGTAATGAGTCATATTTCAACTCTTTTCTCGACTCATTAAACCCATATGAAAAGATCGCCGAGTATTTTTCCCCTTTTTGACTTGTTAAAGAGAATAAAAATGGGGGGTCCGCTTTCAGCTCTTTTCCGACCCTTTAAAAATGAAAAGATGGTCGAGCCCTTGTCATTTCGAACTTGTTAATGGATGCAAAACATCGTGCGCCCAGTATAAGTTTACCCCTTTTTCAGGTTGGGAGGCACTATTTACGAAAAACGTACACCTTGACTGAAATGGTCAAACGGTTCTCTCAAGTATTATTTTCTACCTTTTCGGGCTTGAGAGACACAAATGTGTGAAAAGGCACCATGTGGAGTTTTCTTTTACATGTCTTTTTCAAAACTCTCTAAACATGAAAAAGGTATCGGGTTACACCTTTGTCAGACTCGTTAAACTATTAAACGACATCGGATTTGTCACCATGACTAACACGAGCTTCTCCTTCCTAGGGCTCGTTAAACTTACTAGGTTAGATTCATCCGAAGGATGAAATTATAGTGCAAGCACATGCTATCCCCGTCAAGCTTGCGATAAAAAATAATTTGGGTACTCGCCATAAATGGTGGGG
Organism: Pinus taeda; assembly: GCA_000404065.3. Classification (NCBI taxonomy): domain Eukaryota; kingdom Viridiplantae; phylum Streptophyta; class Pinopsida; order Pinales; family Pinaceae; genus Pinus; species Pinus taeda. The sequence continues at coordinate 227,946 of APFE031299212.1, read as the reverse complement.
GGGAAATTTGGAAATCTATCCAGTCATGTCGGTAGCTCACTCTTGAACATGACACTCTTTGCTTCGTGTCGGGTTGGGACATCCTCCTTTACATCGTTGACCTTGATGGGTTTGGGTTGCTCATTTTTGCCTTCCATCTTCTTCTGCTATGTCTCCATGACCACCGATCTTATGGATCCAAAAGCTACCAAACTTCTAGTTGTGTCACCGATATGTTCAAGAGTTATTCTTTTGCAGTTACACTTACCTTTGTTTCTCTATATCATCCAAAATCATTTTGCATCCTCTCGTCTCGCATCAATGATATGGGATTCATTATGGCCCTTCTTTGACACAGTCGCTTTTCATCGACTTCAACTCATTAACCGAGAAGTTGACTTAGAGACTCCCTTCAAGTATGTTAGAGCTTGCATGCCTTAATGGCAAGTTCTTCACGCTCGACAACAAGTTCACATCATTGACTTTCGATCAAGTGATTTCATGGGTGTTCAACTTCAGTTCCTGTATTCACATTCCATGAATTGTGCCAATAGTACCATGAGGTCCATTGTCATTATTAATGGTTCCTCTTGCGCTTGTTAACAATTTACATCATTGACTCGTAATCAAGCGACTTTCTAGCATGTTCGACGTCAACACATCTATTCACATGCTAGGATCTATACTTTACTCGGGTCGTGTTGGAGTGCAAGAACCTGGACTTAGATCACGAAAGTCCAGGTTATGATGATATGCATGTCTCTATTAGAGGGTTGGTTGCGGCCAGACCATGAGTTATCATATGCGATCCTTCTCATTATTGGATGGCTGCAACCCTACCTTAGTTTCATTATGATCCTCTGTGACGGATGGTTGTGCCCATGCCTGGATCCATTTGCATGATCATTCTCTAGATGGCTACGTCCATGTCACGGTTCATGTATCATTTGACAGAGATCTCAGTTTATGTATATGTATCTGTACTTGCTTGTAGGTTTTCCTACGGTAGACCGGTTCCATGCACTGATTTACAAAGTATTTCATCCCTCGCTCCAGCTTGGCCTTCACGCTTTAGGGGGCATTTGTTACATAGAAATTGTCACTGTCCCTATACTCCTCGTTCCTTGATCCTGGAGGACCTCTACAGTGAACCTCGCATGCTTTTCCCTCATGAAGAAACTCCCATTATGTCCCTCTTCATGAGCAGATCATTTCCCTTTTGCACCATTTCCCCTAAAACTTCTGTCTTTCCCAATTTACAAGACCAGAGCTAATGGCCTTTGTCTCCCCCACACCGGTGTGCAGAGATTAGCAATATTCCTTGCGCCGATCAGTGTGATTGAGCTGTGTTCTAGTCGCACCGGTCTTGTTATGGATTTTTTTTAAATTAGAGTTGAAGCTTCCATTTCTAGAAGCTCTGTAATGGAAGTCTGGTAAATGGTTTGGCCAGATGGGGTCGAGGATGACAATTTTGGATCCTTTCCCACAATGATGGAACTACCTCAAGGGATAATTCCTTCTCCCATGAGAAGAGGATCCATCTCCCATCCATCTTTCCTATGTAAACCTCCCTTCTTCCCGAGCACAAACTAGTGATTAATGTGAAAATCAAAATTAGACAAGCAAGCTATTACTAGTTGTAGCGATCTAGTTGTGTGAGGGAGAAGTGTGTTTGGTTTGGAGTGAAGCCTAAAGGGAAGACTCTTTAAACTATTGTTGTTTGAAGCCATCATGAAGTGCTAGCAGAAGTGTGTGGGAACCTAGTCTTGTTAGAGGAAGATTGCGACGTCAAGACGAATGGTTGTAATCTCTCTTTGATGTTAATATGTGCAACTATCGATTGATTTCCTACATGTTTTGTAATATTACATATTCATGTCTTGATGATTATTGACTCATTAAGTAGGTTGAATTGCAATTTGTTTATTATTATGTTTGTGTGTTTTTGTTGTTTACTTGTTTCAGGAGCTTGGAGAAGGAAGTGAGAGATTGTTGGAGCGAGCAAGCGAGGATATCATCAAGCAGGATAAGCGACCAAGAGGTAGGCTCTCTTGATTGATTCTAACCTAAGGAATTCTTCCATAGAATGTATCTGTTGTGGCTAGACACATTATCGGGCTAGAAGAATTCATTCGTGTCCGCACTTATAATTTTACTTCACCACATGGCCACAAGTGGTTGCTGCATTGAGAAGACAAACGACAAAGCAAGGAGGCATACAAGTGAGAAAGGTGGTGATGGTCACCAGTGTTTGCATGCACGGTCTGTGGAGGAGCTTGCTTGCGGGAGACATGACTAGTAGTAGGGTGATGGAATTCACCTGTAAAAGGGGAGATCAACGCCACTAGCAGGAAGACACCACCAGAGCTTCGGCTAGATAGGGACACTGGTACATATTTCAAGCCCTCCTTGTTCTGAATATGGAGCCTATGGTGCAAGAAAGGAGGTTGGTTTGGCAAATATTAGCGATGGTTCCACATGTTTATGGTGAAATTTGGTCCAGTTCATTATTGTTGATGTCTGGAATTTTAATTTCAATGTTATACGACAATTTGTGGACTCAAAGGGCCATGCATGGAGGGTTTGAGTATGCTCTTGGCACTCGGGTTGTAAAATTTTCCCCTCCATTCGTCAAACCCAGGTGTCAAGGACTTGGATGAGACTGAGGAAGCTCCGAGAACCTACGATCGCCCGGAAATTTTATGGGCCAAAGACAGAAGAATGAAGAGTATGAGGTTCATATTACCTATATGTTTTTTCAGTCTATTATTGTCTAGTCTTCGGGTAATATTCTAATCCAGTGGGTTAGGAATGGGGAATTGTGGGCCTCTAAAACTGGTGTGTTTGACTAGTCGGCCATTGTTTGGTTTCCAGGAAAACCTTTGGCCAAGTGGGGCATGAAAGGGGATTCAGGGGACCCTAATACCCGTGTTGGCTATCAATTTTGCAACAGTGTGGTTAAATTCTTGGAGCATGAGGTTTGGTAGGGTCAGGGGTGGAATGAAAAGTCGGAGGGAGGGAATGCCATCAAACCTGGGCACATCCTTTACCAACATGTTTGTCAATCCTGTCAAGGTCGGGCTTTATGGAAGTTTTAAGGTCTAGAGGGGCATGAATGGTGAGACAAGGTCACCAAACACCGATGAGTCTGTTAATTCAGTTAGGGTCTGATCTGCCACCTGCATCCCAATACCTGACTGTCCCAACACCTGCGATTCTGTCAATTCGGTCATGACGGGGCATAATCCATGGAGCTAGAGGGTTGGCTGTACCAGGGGGAGAATAGTGAGCTAGAGGGAGGGAATTCACCTAAGTTTGGGTACAGAGAGGATGAAGGAAACTGATGAAGGGGTTGGGGGGGAATTGGGTTTCACTCCTGAGGCCAAGAAACATGAATTAGTAACTACTCTCCATAGGGAATGGATGGATGGAAACACTGACATTTGGTTTGGTTTTAACATTTCTTCTTATGCTACTCTTTCAGGTTCGTCTAATCTTCTTCTCCCTCCAACTACGACACTTCTGCTTCGAGACAAGGTAAGAGTTTGGGAGTCCCCGTGGCTGAAGGAAACTTTAATCGAAGGCAACATGTTGAAGGTAGAAGAGGGGCCGGGGAAAAGAGGGCATCACCGCAACTGTAAACAAGCTGACAACAAAAGGAAAATGTCGCTGGCCTTAATGAGAAAGATCCAGTGGAAGAGGGGTAGGAAAATATGCAAAACCTCATGCATTCCTACAGTGGGGGGAACTCTAACAGAGGTCATGTTTTTAATTTCGTCATGGGAGGCAAAATTGAATGCCAAGGCTACGACAGAGCCGCTTCCAGCGGAGGATTGGGAACCCCTGCTTTTGGACTCGGGACACACCCGAGGTAGGCGTACTCTCTTCAAATAGACAATCCATATCTATTGGTTTATGAAGAACTTATTGGCAAAAACAATGACAACTACCAAGAATTTGGAGGATTCGTTGCAAACCCAACAAGAGGGGACTAGCTTAAAAGATATTCAACGGGAGACCCAGGCAATACAAGTGCAACAGTACCACCAAAATGTTAATTTAGGACGCGTGGAAAAAGAAACTCAAAGCCTACTGCAGAACGAAATGCTAGGGTAGAGTGCTAAGGACCCAACTCCCATAGAATCGTCAGATGATTGAATGTTGAGAAGTTAGGAAGTTATGAATTTTTTGTTGTTGTTTTCTTACAATGATATGGTCGGATAACATTTACATTGAAAATAATATGTTTAAACATATAGTAGACAAGTAACTTATTTTCCCTCGATGGACATGCTCAAACGTTTTAAGCTTTGGATGGCATATGATGTTGATCGGTGGCCAACAGTCTTGGATTCCTTTGGGCAGGTTGAGGCCACTGGACATATTTTTGTTACCTGCCTTATATGTGATTAATAGAAAAGAAAGGTATTGCCAAGCTCACAAAAAAAAATACAACATTACCAGAGAATTCTACATGCTAAGGTACCAGTGACAAATTATACATGTCGAAGATGACCTACACCGATGTAAAGAAAATCGTCAACTACAAGCTTTGAGGACAAAGCTTTTGAAGGAAGAGGCAATGTTACGAATATAAATTACATAAGATAAATGAATATAAATAATGTAAATAATCAAATAATCAAATATTGGTTATGTTAAATAATCATTAAGTTAAGTGAAAAATCACGTCTAAAAGACATGGCCAGTCGCGAAAGGACACCTGCTTAGGTATATATGCGGATCATCATTGTAACATTCTACGTCACTTGTATATATTTATATCTATATCTCTCTCTCTCTCTCTCTCTCACTATATATATATAATATATATATATATATATATATATATATATATATATATATAATGGCTAATTGAATTATGTATTTTTGGAGGCCAACAGGATTTGAAACTGCGTCGGTTGTGTGGCTCGCTTGCCCAAAGTGGTGTCCCCATATGTAACGGCTGCAACAATTAAAACGAGGCACCAAAACCTCCACACCTTTTAAAAAATGCACCAACCAAAAATAAAATGCCAAACATCCCATTCCCAAACTTAAAGATAAACATGCCAAAAAAATATTTCCAAGTTGGGATTTGAACCCATAACCGTCGATAGTCAACAACTAAACCAAATTTTGCCAATTGCATGCCCAATGGGCACCACTTTGACATGTTTGACCAAAAATAAATATAAAACCCTGGTTTTTCCATTCGAGAGGGGCAGTGGAGGTGGGTACACAAAACAAGGTTGTATGGAACCCTGACATAGGCACGTAGAACGATGCATTGAACTCTGACGCATGGAATCTTGAGGAATCTAAAAGATTCCCTTAGAGGCTGATTTTTTATAGAGGTAGAATGATGTCAACTTTATAGTCATTTTTTTCAAAAATTTTCAAGAAGCGCGATGGTGATATCAGATTTGTCATCTGAGTATCAGATCTTTAGTCAACTTGTAGAGAGGAATCTTTGTGGAATCATGAGGAATATAAAAGATTCCCTAAGGGCCGATTTTTTACAGGCCGACTTTATACTCAATTACTCAGTTTTTTCACAAGGAGTGTAGTGGTGAACTCAAAATTATCATATGAGAAGCATAAGCCCAATCAACCAGCGAGAACGAATCTTTGGGGAATCTTCAAGATTCTCGAGGGTCCATATTTTGACGATGTCAAAAAAGGGTCGAGTTTAGAGTCATTCAACACAATTTCACACCACGAATTCAATGGTGTAGTCCATTTCTTTGGAGGAGCTGTGCATTTCAGGCCATCCCCAAAAGTGGAGGTATAGGATGCAGTGATGCCATGTCTTTCTTTTGATTTGCTGAGATGATGTTTTTGATGTTGAGATCCTTGTTTACCATTCTTTTGGAGGATACTCATTTTCCACTTCATGCGAGAATTAGATATCTTGTCATGTTATAGGAGGGCCCTTATGAATGAGAGTTCCTATAGGAGAACATCTTGTGGAGAGACATGCCACTCTTGTTGAGAGAGTTTATCCTTGTAATGACAAAGAACATACCATGTACATCACCATCATCTTGCAACATTTAATGAAGCGACCTCCCTGCTCTTGACAGCGGGCTCAAAGACATAACCCACACTGGGTGAACTCCATTATCAACTTATTTGTGTTCTTTGATTTGATGGTTTTCATTATGTTTCCTCTTCTTTAAAGTATGCACATGTGGCTTTTCATACTCTTTGACATGCAATTCTTTTAACATCACAGAAGTAAAAGATCTTAGTTAATTATGGTAGTGGAGAGAATCCAGATCAAGTGTGGTATCATCGCAGTCTTCTTGTGATGTGAAATGTGAGTGTGAATGATTGAACATGAAACTAGAAAGAAAATTGAGGATGACAGAGATCTCTACGAGGCCTTCTATAGGATGGCCAACATGGTAGATTTAATGTATGCAGATTATGATGAGAAAAGGGCAAGAGAGGAACAAGAGAAAGAAAGAGCAGAGGACGATGCTCCATCTCCATCTTCTAGTGATTATTCATTTTCTTCATCGTCTTCTCATAATTCAAATGAGGAGATCGATCAGAGCATTCAAGTAGAGAATGCTAAATTGAGGAGACTTCTACAAGAAGAAAAATAGGAGAAGCAGAAATAACAACTTTAGTTACGAGCCATATAAGAGGATTTGGAAGAGTTGAAGCACAACGAAGGCTTATGGAAGCCATCATCACTCCTTCATAATCAACAATTGAGGTAAAAATTGTTGGTCGTTATTCAATTTCATTTTCACAAAACATTATTTCTTTGGAAGCCTTGAGATACCCATTTCAAGAACTGGCATGAGACTCCTTAACAAGATGGCATACATAGAAGGAGAGTGATGAAAGGTAGAAGAAGCTTCCAAGGAATTTTCGAAGCCATCGGTGAAAGAGGATGATTGGAAAGCATCACAATCCTCCCATGACAATACACATTGCAGAGGAATATCCAAGGCAAGCTCTCATTGCCAGGATTGCACTAGAGACAACCAAGAAAGGTATAAAAAGTCTCAGTATCCTAAATTTCATTTTAATTACAAACATATTGTTAATGATGAGCATAAATCATGGCATAGAAAACCATGTAGTTTTTATGGTTTGCATAACCATGTGGTTGTTGGGTGCTAGAAGAGAATGGAAGCAAGAAAGAGGATGAGGCGTGAAAGGCCTTCTCCACATCAGGGAGGAAGAAGGTTAAACATGTTTGGAGGAGAAAGAGTCACTGTAGTCACTGCAACAAAGATGGACATCAAAGAGCCACATGTTGGAGGCTCCATCCAACGCAACATCTCAAGGGCAAAGCACCCGTGTAGGAACCAACTGGTAAAGATGTTCAACAAACAAATTTGCCATAGGGAGATGATTCATTCATTTTGTTGAGTAAGAGATGGCGTCAATTCATCACTTATGGCTTCGAAGAACAAGGGTGAAAGAGGAGGAAGTTTGACCTGCCAGGACACTTGTTGTGCAAACAATTTAACACAACAATTGCATATTATTTTCATGCTTTTGGATGACCAAAAGCTCCTCAATGGGGAGGAATGATCCAAGTGGCTCCAGAAACGCTCAGAATTCAAAAGTATCTTAGGAAAATATAAAAAAATAAAAGTTCTTTAATTGTAATAAAACCAAGGACAAATCAAATATCTCGTCGCAAGCTTTCCAACGATGTAAATGACACCTCAATCTGAGTTCGTATGTGAAAGTTATGGCAAGGCAAAGTTTTTGTCAAACTAGGCCCCTTGGCAGCCACTAACAAGGTTAACATTTGGCTCTTCACGATGATGATTTTCAGCGGTTTAAAAGGAGAATTTGTTGCGTACTTGATTTTTCTAATGGCCCCCCAAAAAATCCAATGGTTGGTTTTTAAAGATTGTTTTAATAAATAATAAAAATATATAAAAATTAGGGGGCAGGCCCACCAACCCTCCCAACACTATATATATATATTATATATTTATATATATATATAACACTAAAATGGCCAACGACCATATGTATTTTTGGAGGCCAGAGGGATTCGAACCCTTGCCGGCCATGTGGCCAGCCTGCCCCAAGCGGCGACCTCACATGTAACGGTCGCAACAATTAAAACGACGCACCAAAACCTCCACACTTAAAAAAAAATGTGCCAACCAAAAATAAAACCCCAAATGGCCCTTTTGCAAACCACAAGACAAACACGTCAAAAACTTATTTCCAAGTCGGGATTTGAACCCATAATCGTTGATAGTCAACAACTTAACCACTTTTGCCAATCACATGCCTAATGGGCACGACTTTAACATGTCTGCCCATAAATGAATATAAAACCCAAGTTTTTCCATTCGACAGGGACAGTGGAGGCGGGAACGCAAAATGAGGTCATATGGAACCTTGATGTTGGCACGCAAAACAAGGCATGGAACCCTGACGTAGGGAATCTTGAGGAATCTAATCGATTCCCTTAGAGGTTGATTTTTTACAGAGGCAGAATGATGTCGACTTTATAGTCATTTTTCTCAGAATTTCGCAAGGAGCGCGATGGTGAGATCAGATTTTTCATCTGAATAGAATATCTTCATTCAATTTTCATACAAGAATATTTGTGGAATCATGAGGAATCTAAAAGATTCCTTAAGGGCCAAATTTTCACAGTGATAGAGTCACACCAACTTTATACTCAAATGAACAAGAATTTCACCAGGAGTCTGATGGCATGATCGGTTTTTGGATCCGAGAAGTTGATCTACAGTTAACTTGAAGAGAGGAATCTTTGTGGAATCATGAGGAATCTAAAATATTCCCTAAGGGTCGATTTTTTACATTTTCAAAACCAGGCCGAATTTATACTCAAACTACTTAGTTTTTCACAAGGAGCATAGTGGTGAATTCATAATTATAGACTGAGCATCAAAACTCCAGTCAACTAGCGAGAAAGAATCTTTTAGGAATCTTCTAGATTCTCGACGGTCCAAATTTTGGCGGTGTCAGAAATGGATCGATTATATAGTCATTTGACATGATTTCACGCCACAACTTCAACAATGCAGTCAACTTCTTCAATGTAGTTGTGCATTTTCAGGCCATCCTCAGAAGTGGAGGTATATGATGTAGTGATGCTATGCCTTTCTTTTGATTTACTGAGATGATGTTTTTGATGTTGAGATCCTTATTTACCATTCTGTTGGAGGATACTCATATGCCACTTCATCTCAGAATTAGATATCTTGTCATGCTAAAGGAGGGCACATATGAGTGAGAGTTCCTGTAGGAGAACGTCTCGTGGAGAGACATACCACTCTTATTGAGGGATTTTTTCCTTGTAATGATAGAATATACCATGTACACCATCATCATCTTGCAACATTTAATGAAGCTGCCTCCCCACTCTTGACATCGACTCGAAGATGTAACACACACTGGGTGAACTCTGTTATCAACTTGTTTGTGTTCTTTGGTTTGATGGTTGTCATTATGTTTCCTCTCCTTTAAAGTATGCACATGTGGCTTCTCATACTCTTTCACATGCAATTCTACTAACATCATAGAAGTAAAATATATTGGTTAATTCCGGTAGCGGAGAGAATCTGGATCAATGGATTTATGGTTGGTGGTGGAGAGGTGAGTCTCATTAGTGTTGTAGAGGAATCGAACCACTAAGAACTATGGGTGGACGTCGATTGTCACAACCTTTTTTCTCTCGGTTGTCTTGTTCACAGTATCTTTGTTATCCTTCCTATTTCCCGTCAATTGGTTTGAAATTGTGTGATTTTTATCTATTCTCATTGATAATTGAGCCATAGTCCATCCAGATATTCCACAAAGAAGAAGGAGAGAGAGAGAGAGAGAGAGAGAGAACTCCTTACTGGGTTATATAATGATTTTCTTAAGATGTGATGAAAGCATTTTGGGCAATTTACCATAATTGTTTGCAATTATGACCTAGGGTTTATTACCATAATCTTTTTACAAGCTTGAAGACCACTATTAGGACTTGTGTTCACACCTCGTACAAATATTTCCATATAAAGAATGGTGGGATTTCTTCCCCATCATGTTGTGATTTTCTTGCAGACCCAAGCATAGAATATTCTGTCGCAACTAATAACATTTGTAAAGCCCAAAGTGATTTTATATTTGTGGATATGACACAGGCTAGTTGATATGATCTTGTTGACAGTGTTGGACCCGCCAACATGTGAGGGGATCTCCTCGATAAGAAGTCCCAATTATACATCAGACTGTTTAGTGTAGGAGTCCCAGCAGTGGGTCGTATAGTATCGCCTTGACCGCGGTTTCGCACAGAGGCAAGTAAGATGTCCCTAAAGGTTGCAAGTGTGTGACAGTTGCGGCAAGTCAAGGAAGGTGAATGAACGGTTCTAACACACGGAAAGTGGGGTGAGTGCACCCCTTAGAAACCTGTAATAGTATAGGACTTGGAAGGGCATCACAAGTTAGAAAGCAAGTTAGCAAGCAAACCAAAGTGATGGTTAAACCAATTAGCACATTTCATTAAGATTCATACATAGTTACACAAAATAGTCCATACATGCATGCGTAAGGAAACAAATACATATATCATTTAGAGTAAACAAGATAACTGGAATACAATACAACATATGCATGAAACATGCTAGCTCTGTTATATTAAGAAGTGTCAGTCCCATTCATACAATACATCCATGTCCAACCACTATTTCTGATAGCGGAATGTTACAACCACAACCGCTTGGTCCTCCAAAGAGATATACTAGCTCTGCACAATGGAGAACCCAAGGCTTGTTACAGTACTATCCAAGCTTTCTCTAAGATACTCCTATTGGAAGCTTGGCTGACCAAAAGCCTGTATAATGAGTTATGAGGGACTATTTATAGCAAAGGGTGGGGTGACCCTTGACATTCCCCTTTATGATCGTTCATCTATCCTCATGACTCTTCAACTACTCTATGACTGTTACATTCAACTATTGACACTTGAACTTCCACTTGACAAGATGTTATATTACAATGCACATGTTCCCATGTCAGACAAAATGGCTTGAGCAAGCCATGCAAGACATCACTGACACTCAGACCTTTGTGGTGAGACCAACTCTTTGACATCCTTGTGATGGTCGAAGGTGGTGAGCTGATGCCAAGCTTGGTCATCCGTGATGGTGTCTATGCACTCAATGGTGACATCTTACTGAAGCGAATTCTTGCCTATGTTGCATCCAGGTACACTGATATGGCTCCTCTATCCAACTCATCTGATAGAATGCGCATGGTTGTCGTGGGTGCGACTGGACTAACAAAATGTTGATTCATAGTGTCTACGCTGATCTCCAAGCATGTGTTGGTGGCCATGCACATCAACTTGTCAAAATATAGGTTCAGCTCTAGTCGGACTTGCTTCTTGTCTTCTCCTCAGTGAGTGTGCCAAATGGGTTGGATCACATGCATGTGCACAATGACATGCATGCTACTGAATTTCCTTTCATGCGATCAACAACACTGCTCACCTTATGTGATCCATGCCAGCTGTTGGGATGGATCTATAACTTATATGGGCGCAGTTTCATCCATTTGTGCATGTTGTGCCCCCTTTTGTACCTGTTCCTGCTGCAGCTCATTCTCTCACCTGTGCATATATTGTTCTTCCTTGATTTACTACTTGAGCACATGCAACTCATTCTATGTTTCTCTCTCTGCCTTCACACGACCTTCGTGCCATGCCATCACCTCATAGCCTCAATCTCCAGATCTGTTTTCGCCACGAGTGGATCTACTTTGAACTTGCAGCTTTGCTCCGCCTCTATGCTATCAATAACCTTCCTCTTGCACTCACCGCATGTCGGTGTGCTGTCTTTTGTTGTTGTTGATGGTGTTGCTCATTGTGATGTTTCTGCCATTTCATCTCAATATCCTTGTCCATGAACAACTTGATGTCTTCATAGATAGGCAAGTTCATAGACACTTGATTAGCTGCAACCTCCGTTGTGCTCTTAACGGTGTCCTTTGACTTCGCTCTCCTGAAAGCCATTGTACTTGTGCTGCTGAGAGATAAACGAACACCTGTGATAACTGGAGACATAGAAACACTCATGACAAGAAATCTGTTAGTCGAAACGCAAAACAAACTTGAGGACTGACTTGCAACATACTTGTGTGATTGATCGTGAAGGTTGTGCAATTTCCATCGGGAGGTCGGGAGACTGACTGCCAAAACTGCGCAATGCATAATCTAGCCTGGCCTGGTGAGGACTGAGACTACACAATGCACAATTTCAGTCAATAGTGACATGCAACCAACAAACTACATTGCGCAGTTTCTGGGGCCAGCAGGACACTGCCTCTAACAATCGAGCAATGCAAGCTTGGAGGTAAATGTTGGGCCAAACTTGCGATATTTCTGGAAGGAAGGCAAAGCCTTTGCTTCCAGAAATGTGCAATGCTAGCTAGGCAAGGCACGGTCTGGGCCAAGGCAGCCCAGACTGGCCGACGGGCGATTGCAAAACATGAGAAGTTTGAATGCATGATGAGATGAGTGCAAACAAGAGTGAATGATCATACATGTCAACAACAAGTGCAAGATTCAGAAAATGGCAAAGCATGCATGTGTGTGAAGCGAGTCGTCGCAATGATGACCGTTAGTGAAAAAACAGTGTCATGCATGCAACAACAATGAGATGCGAACGAAAACTGAAATGGTGCTTCTACAAGCTAACATACATCAAAACGACAACAAGTGCTCATTGAAATCATGCAGACCATACTCACACGAAGCAAAACACAAAAAGCGACAGAAGCGCAACACAAGGCATGAAAAGTGGGCTTACCTTGAAACAACTGAGTTGAATGTGTCGACGACTCCTAGATGCAATGTGGGATGTTAGAGCTGCAAAGCTCGATGTGAGGAATGAGCTCTGCAGCATCCGGTTGATGAGTTTTGATAAGATCGAGGTTATAACGTGCATGCCACAAATCTAGGAAAAGCAACACTTAATGGGAGGTTTCTGAAATGATCCTTGTATATAGCCTTTAGGTGCTAAACATAGATCCCTGAATCAAGGGATGTCTTTGCATGCTGCCTTGGGAAAAATAGTCCATGCATGAAAATCAGGTTTGCTCGGTCTCAAAGGGAACCGTCAACCTGAAGGCACATGCATTGGTCTGCGAGTCTGGGATGAAAATCTGCGTAGTTTATGGGTTGAGTAGAGATGGACATCCCAGAGGGATTGCGCAATTTCTGATAGGAACAGGTGACTGCCTCCCAGGATTGCACAATTTCTGGGTTGAGCAGTTGTCTTGGGTCAGACCTTGCAATTTTCTTAAGGAAGCATGTCTGGTTGTATCTCACAATTTCTGGGCTGAGTAGCTGTCCTGGGTTAGACCTCGCAATTTCCCAAGGAAGCCTATTTGAATGTATTGCGCAATTTCTTAGCCCAGCGGGCTGCTTGGCTAGATTTACGCAATTTGTGCTCGTTGTTGAGCTGGTTGTCCAGAGGGATTGCGCAATTTCTGGAAGCAACAAGTGACTTATGCCCAAAATTGCAATATTTTTGGGCTAAGCGACTGTCCTGGGATGAGTTACACAATTTTTTAGAGGAAGACTGTCAAGAAGAATTGTGAAATTCTTGAGCCCAACTAGCTGTCCAGCTGGGTTTGTGCAATTTCTAGAGGGAAGGTTGGTTCCCCTCCAGAATTGCGCGATTCCCAGAGGGAGTTGCCCAATCAACAACTGACACTAAGTTCAGAAAGCAGCCTGTGAAGGGGGGGGGGGGGGGGAACAAACTTACATGCACAGGTTGGTAAGACTCTATGAAATAGCTGAAGGTGATGTGCTTGATAGTGCAAGACATACTTCTGAGGATGGTCGGTAGGGAGGCTACAAAATGAAGCTAAGGGAAAATTTTGGTGGGTGGTTGTAGCCACTACTGTTGAAATTTCTAAGTCTGACACGTAAAAAATTCCTACTACATTATATGGTTTATTTCACCTACTTGTTTATTCCTTAACAAGTTATTTATTCATATAAATATTGAAAATAAACACAAATGCAGCCTCAACTCATATACAGATCATCAACTGAAATAATAGACAAACACACAAGGGACACCATTACTTTTGGACAATCATCCCTGTAAAAACCCAAAGTGGGAAAATCGGTGCAGTAGTTCTGAGGGTTTTATTATTATGTAGATTTCTTAGGTTCAACTAGGGTGCCAAACTAGCTCACCCAACAGAGACTTTTACACGACAGTAATACCTCCTCTCGGAAGCAGATATTCAGCTTCTCAGCATTAGTCTGCCCCACGCAAATCATTTTGGTACTTCTCCAATGCTCGGCGTCAGCCTGCTAGCTTCATCATATCTCCTGAAACCTCTATGTCAACCTTTCGCCTCCCTGCGTCATCTCTCTGGCCCTCTGCGTCACCCATGCAGGCCCTTGAGCCTTTGCGCAGTCTCTAGCTGCCTCTGCGTGGCTCCTGTTACCTCTGCGTAGCTCTGGCTGCCTCTACATCAGCCTCTTCAATCACTGCGTTGACCCTTAGGCACTATCTCTACCTCTCTGCTATGTACTTACTGCCCCTCGATAAAATAGATCACTTTTTTGAAATTTCTCAGCAAACCTCGCTCCAAAAAATCGAACTAACTGATCAATCTTGGTGTGTTCTCCAACCGACCCTCATGCCTCCTCTTATACTTTTCTTGTTGGTCCTTCGATGGTCGAGATTACATCTCTAATCAACATATAAGATTAGATTTGGCTTGATGCATGTCATTTGGAACCTTCTAACCCAATTTTATATTAATACACATTAATATTTTATTTTTCCTAAGTTCAGACTTAGGAACTCCATCAAAAATATTAATTATTTTAATATCTCTTTAACTGGGTAGAATCTTCCCAAACCATTTATGGGTCTTGGAGATATCATGTGCTTTAGCATCTTCACCAATTTTCACGGCTAGAGCACACTGATGCTACCGCAAATCAACACTACCTCTTAGTGAGGATTGTGCTCTAGTAATACTCCACAATGAGCATCACTCTGATTATATGGTACCGATTCCTGTGCTAATGCTAGGTCTCCCCACCCAACACCCTCTGCATTGTTGCATATTATACTGTTGCCCATGGCCCTACCACTTCCACTGCGGCATTTGTACTACAGCTCCCTCTGCATCTGTGCTATTGCTGGTCCTTTCTCCCAACACTACATCTGCACTGCAACCCCCTCTCATCATGTTGCATCGTGCTCTTGCTAACTACTACTGCACTACAACTCAGTTACTGAGTAGTAAGTAACTAATCCACCCAACTACTAACATCCCTGTCAGGCTACAAACATTCCCGATGCTGAAGCCCTCTCTGCTGCTATCTCGTGCTCCCTCTACTACCTCTGCACTGCTGCAACAAATCCCTGCCTCTCACACTGCTGCAAACCTCTATGTGCCATCCTGCATTGTTGCAACCTCCTATGTGCCTCTCGCACTGATGCAGGCCTCTAGCTCTGCATTTCCCGGGACTACTACACTATAGCACTCTCCCTCGCTTCATTCACATCAGTTTCTATCGACATCCATTGGTCCTGGTACTTCTCACTTTGTGGCCCCCGTAGCAAGGATCTGATACAAGAGTTTGGGTACCTCAAGGATCCTGCCCCTCATCACCTATAGTCTTCCTAAATACAGCTCGATGTCTCCCCACCTCTTCTCTAGAGGTCCATGAGCACTCATGGCACAATCATCATCCTCCTCTAACTCCTTTTCCACCTTCGCTCGTGCTCCCTTGGATTCAGGCGCCTCTCCCTTAGTCTTTTTCCTCAGACACTAGTTTGCATAATGCCCCAATTCCCCATAGTTGAAGCACTTTATCTTGGAGAGGTCCCTTTTCTTCCTCTTCTCCTGCTTCCCCGCAGATGCCAGAGCTACATCCTCTTCCTCCTCTTTCTTGATCCAGACTCCTTTGATGCTACTTCCAGTATTAGTTAGTCATCTGATCTCTTCATGGCGAAGAGATGCCCACAATTCTTCAGAATCTGGAAGATTCGCCCTGCCCAGAATGCTATGGACAAATGTCTCCCACTCCTCGGAGACTGCATTTAGGGTAGTCCTCACCATTATCTCTTGATCCGGCGTGGCCCCTATGGAAGTCAGTCAGTCCCGGATCTCCTTCAATCTCCCGAGGAAGTGATCTATCTGCTCCCCCTTCTGCATCTGGTATAACTGCAGTTGATTATCAAGTAATATATTCCTCCGCATGGAGGTATGTTGATACCACGTCTTCAAGGTGTGCCACATTTCCTTTGTCGTCTCCTTCTCGGCAATATGTTGGACCACATGATCCTTAACCCCATCAAGTATTATGCATTTTGACTTGGCCATTGCATCATTTTACTTTTCATTGTCAGTCAAGCCAAATAAGATAGCCACATTTCTCAAGGAGACAACCTTAATGTGATGTCTATCTAGAATGGACAGGATCCTAGCCTTCCAGACCACAAAGTTGGATTCCCCATCCAGCTTGTCTTGATGCCTCAGTCCATTCATGTCCATCTCTCTGCTCTTCCTTTCAACTCCTCCGAGCCTCTACTTCCCTCTGGAAGTTCTCTCTTCGACTCCCTCTAATTCGCTACTTCCCGTCTGGAACTTCTCTGCTAGACTCCCTCTGAGTCTCGATTTCCCTTCTAGAAATCTGCATGCCAACCATCGAGTCGCACCACTCTGATCTATTATGCACCTGCAGGATTGGTTTGGATTTCTTGGCCAGAAATCTGCCTCCGTACTGACTCCCTCTACCTTCTTTTTGTCCCGTTAGGTATTGTTCTACTTCAATATCAACAACACCCCACCAACTCCATAATCTTCCCATAGCTCCCTAGGCCCCAGCAATTGAAGAAACTAAGCCTCTTAGCCTTGCGCAATCCTAGCAAGACTGAATAGCTCCTTTGGCCAACTATGTCAATCCTACCTAGCTGAGTAGGATTATGTGGCTCTTCGTGAGCCTCTTCTACATTTCTATGCCTCTACACTGGCCCTCTTTCTGGCTCGAAATGATGATGCAAACCCTCTACGTCACTCCTTCTTTGTTGTTTTCTGCTTAGGAGCATCTCTGTCTCTCAGAACAACTATTACTGCTATAAATGCCTCTGATTAAGTTGGTGCCTTCAGTTCTCACATGATCTGCAATGCTCTGATACCATGTTGAAATTTCTAAGTCTGACATGTCAAAAATTCCTACTACATTATCTGGTTTATTTCACCTACTTGTTTATTCCTTAACAAGTTATTTATTCATATAAATACTGAAAATAAACACAAATGCAACCTCAACTCATATACAAATCATCAACTGAAATAAAAGACAAACATGCAAGGGACACCATTACTTTTGAATAATCATCCCCGTAAAAATCTAATGCGGGAAAACTGGTGCAGTAGTTCTTAGGGTTTTATTATTATGTTGATTTCTTGGGTACAACTAGGGTGTGAAACTAGTTCACCCAACGGATACGTTTACACGACATTAATACCTCTTCACGGAAGTAGATATTCAACTTCTCAGCACTAGTCTGCCCCACGAAAATCCTTTCAGCACTTCTCCAATGCTCTGCGCCAGCCTTGCTAGCCTCAGCGTATCTCCTAAACCCTCTACATCATCCTTCTGCCTCTCTGCGTAATCTCTCTAGCCCTATGCGTCACCCACGCAGGCCCCTCAACCTCTACACAGTCTCTAGCTATCTCTGCGTGGCTCCTGTTACCTCTTTATCAACCTCTTCAGGCACTGCGCTGACTCGCATGCACTATCTCTGCCTCTTTGCTATGTACTCATTGCCCCTCACTGCAACATATCACTTGTTCAAAATTTCTCAGCAAACCCCACGCGAGAAAATCAAACCGACCGATCAATCTTGGTGTGTTCTCCAGCTGACCCTCAAGCCTCCTCTTATACTTTTTCTGTTGGTCCTTCAACGACCAATATTACATCTCTAATCAATGGCTAAGATTATATTTGGCTTGATCCATGTCATTTGGAACCTTCTAACCCAGTTTTATATTAATACCCATTAATATTTTATTTTCCCTAATTTAGACTTAGGAACTCCATTAAAAATAATATTTATTTTAATATCTCCTTAATCGGGTAGAATTTTCCCAAACCATTTCTAGGTCTTGGAGATCTCATGTGCTTTATCCTCTCCACCAATTTTCATGGCTAGAGCACATTCGATGCTACCCCAAATCAACAGCTACAACACTTGGCGACACATTGGTAGAACTCCAACTCTCTGAATGGACCTTGTTCGTTAAAAACAAGTCTAACATCTCCAGAAGTATTTTTTAGTCCTCTAGTCATCTTGGTTTCCAAAATTGCTAAATTCTAAGATGTAGCATCTGCCAATACCTTGGTAAGTCGACACACATTCCAAGCCAAGCCAACACAGTTGTTTTGATTGGGAATGTGGGATATATTGGTGCATAAGTAGTATAGTCGTCAGAGTTTTAGTTTCATCTCTGGTGTTGCTCCGCTGCTGGCAGGCCTAGACAGTACCTTGGCGAGGCGACGTAGGAACAAAAGCATCGCTCCATTGCTAGCGAGCCTGGTTAGTACCTCGACGGAGTTACTTGCATCACCTCTCTGTGAAGGAAGCCTTTCTCTTCTTTCGCCTGATTCATTTTTCATTTTTTTTTTTAATTTTTCACTTTTTCATTTTTTCATTTTTCATTTTCATAACTGTGCATAGCACTTATTCATTTCAGAGGCAGAAGAGGGATCCCAACTTATTGAGAGGATAATAGGTTGATCCTTCAGAGAAGTAGTTTGTTATATACCTCTGATGTTCTTGTTAAGGTTTTCCCCCTCACCTTACTCTACTTGACTGAGCTGCCAAGGTTTAACCTAAAAACAAACGACTAGAGTAGGTGACACTAGTTAGTGCGCAAGCATTGTGTTTTCACCAAGGTTCACTTCAAATAGTAGGTATTTTCCATCGACGTATCATGGATTGAAGATAACAAGCTCTTACATAAGAGAGCAGACAACAGAAAACCAAATGTTGATAGTTGTACAAGTCCTCTTGTAATTTACCCAACTTGTTTCAAGAGTCACACACGGTTTCATGCGAAACTAACCTACGGACATAAACAATCAGACAAACCAAAAACCAAAGCAAGAAGCAGAAACAAATGCATAAGCAAAGTGAATGAGCAAACAAACACATAAATAAAGAAGCAAACATGCATGCAAGCAAACAACTCAAAAAGTAAACACTACTCCTACTCCTGAGCTAACAATGCATGGGTCGTCTCACGTGAAGTGATATTTCCAATTCAGCCACCGTCACAGTGTTTGGCCCATGTCGGTGAAGGCATGGTTTGCGAACAACACAGTTGTGTGAACCAACATATGTGAAAGATATAACAATGAAGATAGACACACCCTGACCTTACAAGCATCCACAAAACAAAAATGAGTGAAAGTGCATGACACGCAGTCTGTGGACATACCATGATGCTGTGTGACACTACATGCAGATTTTAAGCACACGAATACTCTTGACTATGACATGCAAGCACGTGTGAGGAAGGTATACCACTTACTTTGCGCAAGTGTGCTTTCTGAGTAAGATTCCTCCAATGCATGAGCAATGGGATCATGTAGTTCGAGTGGAGGAAGTGAAATATGAGTGTTAGATTGTTCTTGAGTGCATATAGATGAGTGATGAGGAGCCTTGGGTGTTTGAACAATTTCCTAATCAAAAGTGAAACCAACCTCAGGACAGTGAGGGCCTAACATAACCATCAGCTCGGGCTGAAGTGCCTCGACAGTCTGAGGGGTTTCGACTTGGTTGACAGATGGATCATCATAGACCAGTGGCTTAGATAGATTAACAATGCGTGAATCAACATCGTGATCGGATGATAACGTAAAGATATACGACAACCAAGATCAGAAAACTCAGGATGTTGGTCAACATCCTCATGATTTGATGAATTGCACAGAGGGGTAGAAGAGAAGCAAGAATTTTCATCCTCTGCGTTTCCGGAAAAGATGGATGAAAAATCAAGTGGATGTTCAAAGAATGATTGGTCCTCTCCGTTGTCAGATGATGGGTTGACATACGGTGTGTCATGTGAATGATCAACAATGGGTGCATCAATGGATGGAGATACACATGAAAAATCAAGGATGGCAAGATCATTAGGGATGTCAGGAAAAAATGGAGGTACAAACAGACAAGGATGGTCCTCTGTTGCCAGTGGATGTTCAAGCTCCCAGTCATACCCTTCATGAATGACAACGCATGTTGGTTGTGCAACACCAACTCTGTCGATAGCTTGATCCTTATTCACAACAAGTGTAGAGTTTGGAATGGACGAACAATCACTTGTGAAATCAACCGTGTCCGTCTGTGATTATGCAACTCCATCACCGAAGTATGCTGAGCGGGGTTTGAGCTTGAACTTCTTCTTGGGATTGACAGATTGGATAAGGCAATATTTAAATCTGTCCATGAGATACTAAAATTTCATCTGACTTTTCGTGGATTCAAACATTAATACACGGAACCACTCTGAAAACTCCATAGTTGATTCGTGCGGGGCCTTCCATTGTTTTAACATTTTTTTATCAAGTACTTTAGGATCAAAATGGTGGAAAACATATTCGATTAGATCGTTGAACTGCTTGAATGGGTGCATGGAGTTATGAGGTAGTGTGCCACACCATTGTGGTGGGTGGTCAAGAAGTGTGTGTGTGCAAATAGCGAACATACCTCTATTTCATTAAAATCTTCCATGGCCTCCATGAGCGCATGGAAGTCATCTAAGTGCTCAAGCCAGGCCACTTCTCCTTCACCATCATATGTGATTTGTGACAAGTGATCATAGAACTCCCTCTCGACGTGAAACATATGTCCATTGGACAGACATTTTAGAGGGTGAACTATAACAAACTCCATGATAGATGAGCGAGGACTCAAAACAGATGATGAGGACTCAACTTGTCATCTGGCCCTCCTTCTAACGGCAGAAATGTTGACGGTGCTGGACCCGCCAACATGTCAGGGGATCTCCCTAGTAAGAAGTCCCAATTACTCCTTAGACCGTTTGGTGTAGGAATCCCAACAGTGCATCGTACGGTATCACCTTGACCGCGGTTTCACACAAAGGCAAGTAAGATGTCCCAGTTGGTAGCAAGGGTGTGATGGCTGCCGCGTGAGTCAAGGAAGGTGCATGAATGGTTCTAACACAGGGAAAGTGGGGTGAGTGTGCCCATTGGAAACCTGTAATAGTACGTGGCTTGGAAGGGAACACACGAGCGAAGATGCATCACAACCTGGAAAGCAAGTTAGCAAGCAATCCAAAGTAATAGTTAAACCAATCAGCACATTTCAGTAAGATTCATACATACTTATACAAAATAATCCATACATGCATGCGTAAGGAAAAAAATACATATATCATTTAGAGTAAACAAGATAGCTGGAATACAATATGACATATTCATGAAATGTGTTGGCTCTGTTATTTTGTCATACAATACATGCATGTCCAACCACTAGTTCTGATTGAAAAACGTTACAGCCACAATCACCTGCTCCTCCAAAGAGATATACTAGCTCTGCACAGTGGAGAAGCCAAGGCACGTTACAATACTGTCCAAGCTCTCTCTAAGATACTCCTATTGGAAGCTTAGCTGACCGAAAGCCTATACAATGAGTTATGAGGGACTATTTATAGCAAAGGGTGGGGTGACCCTTGAAATCCCCTTTATGACCATTCATCTATCCTTATGACTCTTCAACTACTCTATGACTGTTACATTCAACTATCGACACTTGAACTTCCATTTGACAAGACGTTACATTACAATGCACATGTGCCCATGTGAGACAAAATGGCTTGAGCAAGCCATGCAAGACATCACTGACAGTCGGACTGTTGCGATGAGACCAACTCTTTGACATCCTTGTGATGGTCAAAGGTAGTGAGCTAAGGCCAAGCTTGGTCGTCCGTGATGGTGTCTGTGCACTTAATGGTGACACCTTGTTGAAGCGAACTCTTGCCTCCGTTGCATCCAGGTACACTGATATGGCTCCTCCGTCCAACTCGTCTTATAGCATGTGCATGGTCATCCTGGGTGCGACTGGACTGGCAACATGTTGATGCATAGTGTTTTCGCTGATCCCCAAGCATGTGCTGGTGGTCATGCGGATCAAATTGTCAAAATACACATTCAGCTCCAGTCGGACTTGCTTCTTGTCTTCGCCTCAGTGAGTGTGCCAAATGGTTTGGATTGCATGCATGTGCACAATGACATGCATGTTGTTGAATTCTCTTGCATGCAATCAACAACATTGCTCACCTTGTTTGCTTCGTACCAGCTAATAGGATGGATCTATAACTTGTACAAGCGTAGTTTCATCCGTTTGTGCATGTTGTTCCCCTTGTTGTACTTGTTCTTGATGCAACTCATTCTCTCATCTGTGCAGCTCATGTTCTTCCTTGAGATGTTGCTTGAGCACATGCAACTCCTTCTTTGTTTCTCTCTATGCCTTCGCACAATATTCATGTTTCACCGTCACCTCATAGCCTCAACCTCCAAAGTTGATTTCATCACGAGTCAATCTGCTTTAAACTTGCAGCTTTGCTCCACCTCTGTGTTGTCAACAACCTTCCTCTTGCACTCACCGCATGCGGGTGTGCTGCCTTCTACTGTTGCTGATGGTGTTGCTCGTTGTGATGTTGCTGCCATTTCATCTCGATATCCTTGTCCATGAACAACTTGATGTCTTCATAGATAGGCAAGTTCATAGACACTTGCTTGCCTACAACCCTCGTTGTGCTCTTAACGGTGTCCTTTGACTCTGCTCTCATGAAAACCATTGTACTTGTGCTGCTGAGAGATAGACGAACACCTGTGAGGACTGGAGACATAGCAATACTCATGTCAAGCAATCTGTCAGTTGAAACACAAAACAAACTTGAGGACTGACTTGCAACATACCTGTGTGGTTGATCATGAAGGGTGCGCAATTTTCATTGGGAGGTCGAGAGATTGATTGCCAAAACTGCGCAAGGCACAGTTTGGGATGTCAAGAGGCTCACTGACTACTAGAATTGCGTAATGCACAGTCCATCCTGGTCTGTTGAGGACTGAGACTGCACAATGCGCAATTTCAATCAGTAGTGACATGTAACCAACAAACTGCATTGCGCAGTTTCTGGGGCCAGCAGGACACTGCCTCCAGGAATTGCACAATGCAAGCCTGGAGATCAATGTTGGGCTAGACTGTGCAATTTCTGGAGGGTAGGCAGAGCCTTCTCTTCCCGAAATGCATAGTGATAGTCGGGCAAGGCAGCCCAGACCGGTCGACGGGTGACTAAAAACATGAGAAGGCTGAATGCATGATTAGATGAGTTAAAACAAGAGGGAATGCTCATACATGCGAATAGAAAGTGTAAGATTCAAAAAATGGGAAAGCATGCATGTGTGTGAAGCGAGTTGCCGCAACGATGACCATTGGTGCAAAAATAATGTTATGCATGCAACAACAACGAGATGCGAATGAAAACTAAAATGGTGCTTCTACAAGCTAACATACATAAAAATGATAGCAAGCACTCACTGAAATCAAGTAGACAACACTCACATGAAGCAAAACATAAAAAGCGATAGAAACACAACAAAAAACATGAAAAGCGGGCCTACCCCAAAACAACTGAGCTGAATGTGCCGACGACTCCTAGACGCAATGTGGGATGTTAGAGCTGTAAGGTCGATGTGAGGAATGAGCTCTGCAGTGTCCGGTTGATGATTTTTTATAAGATCGAGGTTATGACATGCATGCCACAAATCTAGGAAAAGCGACACTTGGTGGGAGGTTTCTGAAATGATCCTTGCATGTAGTCTCCAACTGCTAAAAATAGATCCCTGAATCAAGGGATGTCTTTGCATGATGTCTCGGGGAAAACAGTCCATGCTTGCAAATCAATTTTGCTCGGTCCTGGAGGGAACCAGTCGACCTGAAGGAACATGCATCAGTCTAAGAGCCTCAGATGCAAATCTGCACAGTTTCTAGGGTGAGCAGAGATGGTTTCCCCAGAGGGATTGCGCAATTTTTTAGAGGAATAGGTGATTGTCTCCCAGGATTGCGCAATTTCTGGGTTGAGCAACTGTCCTGGTTAGACCTCGCAATTTTCTCAAGGAAGCATGTCTGACTATATCTCAAAATTTATGAGCTGAGCAGTTGTCTTGTGTCAAACCTCGCAATTTTCTCAAGGAAGCATGTGTGACAATATTGCGTAATTTCTGAGCCCAACAGGTGACCTAGTTGGATTTGTGTAATTTTTCTGTTGAGTAGCTGTCCTAGGATGAATTGCACAATTTTTTAGAGGAAGTCTGTCAGGAAGAATTGCATAATTCTAGATCCTAGCTGGGTTTGCACAATTTCTGGAGGGAAGGCTACTTCCCCTCCAAAATTGTGCAATTTCGAGAGGGAGTTGCTCAACCAGAAACTAACATTGAGTCCGTAAAGCAGTTTATGAAGGGAGGGAAACAAACTTGGATGCACAGGCTGACAAGACTCTATGAAACAATTGAAGCTGATGTGCTTGACACTGCAAGACATGCTGTTGAGGATAGTCGGTAGGGAGGCTCCAAAACGAAGCTAAAGCAAAATTTTGGAGGGTGGTTGTAGCCACTACAACAAAACCTCAATTAGACCTTACACATTATAGTTGTACTAGTCTATTTTCCATTATATATTTGCTCTATTACTATAATTTGATGAGATTCTTTCCTTTGGCGCTACCCTTTGTATATCCTTTTTCTAGAGGTGCCCAATCAACTCCTCCATTGATTGTAGTTCACATGTATATAACCAATCGATAGTCCCATTTATCACCTTTGGTCATTTGTAGGCATTAAAATATGTATTATTTATTTCATATAATTAACCATATTCTACCAAATTATCGGACTATTGTAATGAGCATAATCCATATAGAGAATATTAATATCAAATATGCAAGGAATGCCTTTATCATGAAAATATTGATCAAAACCATTAACATACATAATTAGCAATTTGAGATGCTTGATTTAGTATGCAATTTTCATTCTATTAATGCTACAAGACTTCAACTAGAATAGCAGATTCTATAAAGTATCGTCTAACTAAGGAATATGTGATGCAAAAATAATTTAGAAGATGATTCATAGATTATTAACAAAAATTTGTTAGGATATGAGCCAATTTCAACAAATTCTCATTTACCCCATTCCCCGGTCATCCAAAGAGTGGTTGATTCACGAGGATCATGTTCTGAATGTCAATAAACAAAAAGGTAATTCCTACTACCTCTTACAATGATGATTTCCTTCCCATTTTGTGCAATGGCCATAACTTGCAACTAAATGTAGAGAGCTATGTGATTTCTAGGTGCACCCAACTTTTTACATAAATAAGAAAATGCATGCTTACAAGAGCCAACAAAATTTGATGTAACACCCTCCTCCCACATCTACGCAAGCAACCAGCCAACCAGGGTAAACATGCGATGAGAGGCCATTACGATATGATTCGACCTCCTAAGTCATGTTAAGGAAGTGGAACAGACGGAAACACACCGTACAAACATTAATCATTAGCTACAGGACCCTTAGGAACCAATCCAAAAAAATAGCCAACTTGCCTTGGGGTCCCACTGAGCTTTTGGACAATTTAAGGCTCAGTCATTCCCATGCTATGTGCTTGAGGGCAACCAAAATCCCAAAGCCGCTCTCACAGGCTTGCCCCAGTGACCAGAGAACAAAATTGTAAGTGTTATGCCAGCGACTCCGAGATTTGAGCCACTTTTTTAGGCCCAGAGCCCAGGTCGCTGCCTAGAATTGAACCATCTC
The DNA here is from genome assembly GCA_000404065.3 of Pinus taeda. Classification (NCBI taxonomy): domain Eukaryota; kingdom Viridiplantae; phylum Streptophyta; class Pinopsida; order Pinales; family Pinaceae; genus Pinus; species Pinus taeda. Next base: position 202,079 of record APFE031299212.1, on the reverse strand, counting down.
TTCAGATTTGTAAAATAACATGGAAATGATAGTACTAAAGCAAATACTTCTTCAGGACCTTGACTGGACCCCTAATAGCCATGACATGCATTTCATCAAACATATTGCAAATGTGTAATCCACAGGTGTAATAACAGTTTTGAGCATAGGGGTCTCATACTCAGCTGAGAATCGCTAAGAACCATTGATGCATCAACACATCAACTACCATTCCATCCATTAGGTCATAAATACATTGATAATTCAATTACAAGTAAAAACACAATGGAAGCCACACATGGTTGCTATCATAAAACATATAAATAACCAACATAATAGGGACATAAATATCCATGGAATCGCAGTCATGTAAACGACATTTAGTCTATCATAATACTCATAGGAATACCAGGGGAAATAACCCTTCATTAATGATGCAACATCCAAACCGTGATGAGACTTCCACGTTCCACTTGATCATAGAATTGCTGAGACAAATATCTCTTCATCTATTCACCCTCATGCCATATTCCAAGCATGAATGTGGGATCTCATAGAACACGTCAACAAAAAACCATCCATGGCTTCCAGAGTTCATCTACCTCAACCCATCAAACAATGATTCCACCTCACGATCAAACATCACAAAACCATCACCATATCGGTCTTTATCCCAACCATCTATGGCTCTAGGGTGTTTGTTCAACCTGACCACGAGACTAGCAACTCAACCCACAACTTTTACTAGGCTCCAGATCGTTTGTCCAACTAAGGCTACGAGACTAGTAACTCAACCCCTTGTCCAACCCAAGCTACGAGACTAGTAACTCAACCCAAGTTGTTCCAGGGCTCCTGAGTGTTTGTCCAACCAAGGCTACGGGACTAATAACTCAACCCAAGCTATGGAAACATGAGAACCAACAAAAATCACAACAAGGAAATAAACCTACAATCACCATCGATATCCATGGAAATCCACTGTTAATCCCAGCCATCCTCTGTGCCAATGACAGATCACAACCAAAAATCCACATGCATACTCCATGCATGCCAAAACTAGTGAAGGAAACATACATGCAACTCAGTACCTGCAAGCAAATATGATGTAGCTGCTAATCTCGATGCCCTCTTGCACGTTCCTGCTCTTCCTTTACCTTCTTCCTCCAAGAATCCAAGTATGCCACACCCTCAAAGAGTGCTCCAAGAAAACTCTAGGTCTCCAAGAGTATAAGAGAGAGAATAAAGAGAGAGAGCTCCAACACTAAACTAAAAAAAGGTTACCAACTGATCCTCATAATCCTTTTTATGAATGAGGCCTCTATTTTCTTCATTTTCCATTATTTTCCATTATTTTCCTCCTCGTATGCAACCTGTGACCTTTCACCTCCTTTTTCTCCTATTTTCCATTATTTTCATAAATAAATGTGCCAAAAATTCCATTTTTCCTTTCCAAATCCTTTGCCAATTTCCTTAGCCATAACCAATCACAAGTGATCCCCATCACTAGCATTCTCCCCAACATTCAGCTTGGAAAAGTGTCCCATAATCCCTGGTTATTATTTTGCCTTTATTTACTTTTATTACATGGAATTTGCACGAGGGTTGTTACAGAACCCTCCCCCTTGGGGGAACACTGTCCTCAGTGTTCAACAACACCTATAACCACAAAACTAGTGTAAGCAAAATATATACTATCAATGGATCTTTATAACTTAACTCGATGCAGTATTTATAATGATCATCTTGCTGAACGCAAACCAACATAACAACATAATAACATGACATCATAACAACATACCACATAGTGGAGCTTTATAACACAGCTCATAGTGGTATTTACATCCCATATACATATGCAAATAAATCAACATCATCAAAACATATACCAAAACATATACCGAAACATATACCAAAATGACACCAAACAAGCCAAAATTCCTTTGCCTCAATCGACAAACAAGGAAGGATACATAGACTGCGTCTGATCCGCCATCTCCATGTAGCTTCATGGGGCCCAAAGTGCTTCCACTTCACCTTAACTTACTCGATTGCTTGGTTCGAGAGCATGAGCACCTTTTTCTACAATATACACTGAGGCTCCGACTGGAATTCTCCATTTGGTTCCACCTACAATACAGACCAATAAACCACATGATCGACATCCTTAACATACTTCTTAAACACAGATACATGGAAAACATCATGGACTTTCACTGTCGGAGGCAATGCAAGTCGATAGACTACTAGCCCAATCCTCTCAATCATATTAAAGGGTCGACAAAACCGTGGTGCCATCTTGGCACATGATCCAATCCACAAGGAGCTCTTCTTTAGTTTGATGTGCAACTACACGTGTTACTCAATCTTGAAATCCTTGAACAAATTGTTCTTATCTACATAACTCTTTTGCCTATCCTAAGCTGCCTTTAGATTCTTCTTAATCACCTGCATTTCCTGTTTCATGTCTATCAACATATCTAGTCCATTCAACACCTTGTTAACCATATCACTCCAACTAATGGGAGTGTTACAACTTCGCCCATACAATGCCTCAAAATGACTCATCCTTAATGATTCCTTATAACCATTGTTGTACACAAACTCAAACAGTGGAAGGTACTCTTCCCTCTTATATTGTTGATGCATGGCATACATTCTCAACATGTCCTCCAATATCATGTTGACCCTCTTTATCTATCCATCTGTCTGTGGATCATAAGGCGTACTGAAGGCCAACTCTGTGCCCAAACCTGCAAAACTTGGAAGTGGACTTTGCATCCCTGTCTGACACAATCTTCTTCATAACACCATGCAATATGACCACATCTTGGATAAATACCTATGCTACATCGCTAGCTGAGAATGTAGACTTCATCGGAATGAAATGTGCAACCTTTGTCAACCTTTCCACAATATCCATAATGGAATCATGTTGTCTCGCTGTCTTCGGCAAAAATTGTAATGAAGTCCATGGAAATGAATTCCCATTTCCATTAAGGGATCACAATCGGTTGTAGCAGTCCACCTAGATGCTTACATTTTACTTTCACTCGCTAACAATCAAAACATCTAGCCACAAACTCTGCCACATCCCTCTTTAGATTTGCCCAATAATAAAATCTCTTCATTGTTGTCAGTGTCTTCTAGTAACCTAGGTGACCTGAATAAGGTTTTGCATGAAACTCCCTCAAGATAACCTTCTTGAGCTTACTGTTTTCCGGTACATATATCCTATCTCAGAACCTAACCAATCCATCTGTCGTAAGACAATAATCCATATCTTATGCCCCTGTACCTGCACCTATACCTTTACTTGTACATGTACCTTTACCTATACTCTACTACAACCTGTGCAAAATATCCATATATTTGACATCCTGCTGAATTGCCTGCAAGATCCTATCATGTAAGTCAGTCCCATAGGAGTTCATAACGCCAAGTGATTTATCTGTACCTATCTTCTAAGAGCATCTGCCACTTTGATCTCTTTCCCTTTGATGTACCTGATCTCGAAATCAAACACGTTGATTGTGGCCAACCATCTAGCCTGCCTTGCGTTCAGATTCGGTTGGTCAAACAAATACCTCATTCTAATGTGATCACTCATAAGTACAAACCTCCTGCCAACAAGATATTGTCTACACATCTTCAATGCATGTATGATCGCTGCTAACTCCAAATCATGTGTCGGGTAGTTCTGCTCATGCTCATTTAGTTTCCATGACTCATAGCATACCACTTGTCCATCTGGCATAAGGACTCCACCAAGCCCTCTCTTGCAAGCATTTGTGCATACCACAAACTCTTTTTCCGGATCTGTAATCTATAGAACTGGTGCATGTGTCAACAACTGCTTAAGTTATTCAAAGCTAGTTGTTGGGTCAATTTATTGAGTAAATTAACACAAGTATTTTAAATATCAATCCAGGTTTGTAGAACTTAGAAGCATGTCCAAAATATATGGATATCAAATATAATCAACTTTAGAAAATAAGTTATGGAAACAGAAGGAAATGAAATTATAAGCTAATTAGAAGTGCATATTACAAATATAAAATTCAACGAAGTAATTTCTAATTCAATATGTAATAAGTAGGAGAAGTGGCTCCTAACTTAGGAGAACCAGATTGACCTTCTTCTACAATACTACTTGATGAACTGAAATTAAAAAACCACTAACGAACAATAGCTTAAGATGCATAAAAGAATAATAGAGGAGGCTCCTAACTAAGGAGGTTCTTGCTGTTCTTCATTACAAATTCATTCATCATTAATTCCATTGTTAAAAAACTAGCAATTCAGAAAATCACTTGAAAGAAAGAAAGATGAATTCTAATTTATATTCTTTGATCATATAGAAGGAGAGTTGAACTTAAACACTCGTTTGTCCCTTCATATGCAGATTAAAAGTAAACCAAGATTCATCAACAAACATAATAAATCATCATACATCTAATTAAATAAACAAATCTGAAGCAAAACTAGTTTATGAAAATTAAGCTAAATTAACCATAAAGTGTACTTAGCTTAGTGTGGGGGGCCTCCACCCTTGAAGATATTATCAACTACTGCAAACTTAGTCAATCATCCATAATATTGAACAACAACAAGAAGATAAAACAGGTTCCTCAAATTAAGTCAAAATATTCAGATGTCTCAATATGAAATTATACAAATTCTACATATTCATGCCTTCAATGTTTTTGGCTTAAATAGAGAAATACGAAACAAACTAAACTAAAATGTCTCTAATAGCTATGTCTATCCTTATCCTATCTATCTAGGTTGAGCTCATCCGTCCAATCACTCAAAATTTGGAAAATTCCATGAAATCCAAAATTTGGCCTATTTCCTAAAGATTTCCTGAATAACTGGTCCTGTTTGACCAACTTTGACTGGCCTTGTTTAAGTTTGGTTTAACCGAACCAATAGGAACACATTCAATCATAGTTCCCAATCTTTCTAGAAACATGCTCATCTTGTGCCCAGGTATCCTGCAAGTATGACATCAATGAAGCCATTACGGAAATTTTTAGTCTTGTAAAAAATGCACTTAAAATCCAATTTTTATAAAAACATCTAAAATTGCAAAACTTAATTTATATACTTGAATATACATAAATTGGTTAAAATGGGTTGTATATGGATGATAAATGGATGGATAACATGGAAATTAAGTGTATCTATTTAAGAAAAAATGGATAAAAAGCGAGGGCCAACATCTCCCCCTTGCCAATGTACAAGCATGTTCTCATGCTTGGTTCTTTCTCTTGGACATTCCGAGCTCTTATGTAAACCCTGTACCTGATCTAGATGCCTCTTGCTGTGATTCTTGCAGTAGACAGTCAATTCCCTTGTATTATTCTTCCTTGTAAATTGTAGCCATGACTTTTTGTTTTTCATACTTGTTTTTCCATAAGTTTTTGTCTTTGAGCCACCTGAAAGCTTGCTTGCAAAGAAGATCATTCTTTGTTTTTAGTTTTCCAACTTCTTCATTCAACTTTTCATTTTCCTTGATCAATTTTGCATTGTTTTTCTTGTATGTCTTATTTATTTTTTTTCAAATGTCTCTCTAGAATTCTGCTTATCTCCAATTGATCTGTTAGCTCCTTTATTTTGCTAAGGTGCAACTCTTTCTCCAAATATTTTGTGTCTTTGGCAAATGAAGTGGCTTCAACATTACCAAAGTATGAATCTTTCTCCAATGTCTTTTCATAGGCTTCTTTTTCCAATCTCGATGACTTCATCAACTTGTTTTTTCTGTGGAAGGTGTTTCAACAATTTGTACCTCAGGGTCTTTCTCTTTACTACTTGTCTCTGCTGGATTTTTTCTCTTATGCCTCCTGGGAATGGATTGGAAAGATGCTCCTCTCTCAATTATGATAGTATTTTGTTGTTTTGTGGACATTGTCCTTGGATAGAGAGGTCAGTTCATTATGCTCCTTGTTTCATGAATTGGTTTATACTTCTCCTCTATGACCTGTTCTTGAAAATGTTGTTGAATTAAAAACTGTTTCCATACTACACCCTTGGCTTTCCCTTGATACTCTACAAAAATTTGATGAGTCCATGGTGGTAGATTTGTGCTTCCTTGGGTTTAGTCTCATTTCTCACATTCTCTATCATTTTAATCATATTTTTAGAGAAGAAATATGGCAAATTGATTTTCACTTCTCCTTTGATATGTTGGAGCAATCTCACATGATAAAGATACACCACATTGTGCCCTTTGTCACATGTGAAAAACTTCTGAATAATTAAAATCAATTCTGCCCATGGCTCACTAAACCATTCCCTAGGTATGTCGTTGGTTCTATCAAATGATCCCTTCCTATTTTTCTCTAAAAAGAAAGTCCATCCATTTTCTTTAAAGTGAAGCCTTTATGATATTGTTCCCCTCACAGTGATAAATCTAAGGCCTGAGAAATGAATTCTGTACTTAATAGGATAACTAGGTTTCCCACCATGGTTTGATCTTGTGCATAATTGTTTATGAACTCACTGGTGATGCTTTCATTGTGTCCATTAAACTTTTAGAGGAAGCCTATTAGACCAGCTTGATAAAGTTTTTCTATGGTCTCTTTCTCACAATGCTCAATCTGGAAATCATTTGGTTCTACCCTAGTAGCCATATGCTCTAAAAACCAATTTATATAACCTTGCACTGTCAACATTCTCATTTTGAAGTTTAATTATATTAAAAATTTTCAAATGTGTCAGCTCGAGGCAGAGGAAAATGGCGGACTAGGGTTTCTAACAAACCCTTACATGGCGCAGAGACAGAGCAAGCAGTCTCCCAGGACTAAGTAGTACTGTTGCCAATGCAGGTTTGGAGGATCTGGTAGTGACAAACAATGAACATCCTGATGGGGGAGGCAATAGGGCCTCCCCGCCCTAGGCCACAATAATGGATACCAACCACTTGAAGATGGAAATGAGAAGACCTCAACTGGAAGCGCAGAGCAGCCAGTGGTATAGCCTGCATAGCAGCAAGAGAAGAACGAATAAGCAAATCTGAATAACGAAACAGGAAATAACCCTGCAGCATCTGAACAACCAAAGAAGGCATTGTCGTCCACTCGCAAGCCCATTGCAACGGAATGACCTAAGATTGAGTTACCCAGTCACAGAATCAATGCACAAATACAATACATGAAAGATCATGCACTGATAGGTAAATTTATAGGCTATTGGCCCACGGAAAAAGCTCTACAAGGATGGATAACCTCAAAATGGAAGCCCAAGGGACATGTTACCCTATAGCTAGGCCCTAAAGGCTTTTTTACAGCCATCTTCAACTGCATTGAAGACAGAAATCACATCCCATATGGAGGACCCTATTTCTTTAATGTAGTGGGTCTATATCTACGAGACTGGATAGAAAGATTCAACCCAGACAAGGAAGACTTCAGTTGGGCACCAGTATGGATTCGCATGTATTCCTTACCTCTGGAATACTGGGATGAAGAATCACTTAAAGCTATTGGCAATGGGTTAGGAGAGTTCTTAAAGATTGCAGAGGAAACAAAGCTTCGTCGGTACACCTCATATGCTCGCATCTGCGTTTACATGAAACTTGGCAAGGCACTCACGGACTCGATAAGTCTCCTACATGATGACTTTGAATGGGTTCAACCCATAGACTATGAACATGTGCCTTTTAGATGCAGGAAATGCCACGCCCATGGACATATATTCCGTGATTGTCCTTTAAATTCCCCTCTTAAATCTACAGACAATGGAGGAAAATATGATGTGGAAGCGTTTACAAAAGTTGCTAGTAGAAAGAAGCATAATAAAAAACCCCCTACCGCACCAAAAAATGTAATACCATCCTCTGATGCGCAATCCTCAAGCAACAGTTTTAACATTTTGTCAAACCTAGATCTGCCCGAATCAGATCCTTCCAAGATAGCTAAGACGACCTCTGCACCATCTACCAAACTTTCTGATGTACCTAACCATAATGAGGCTAGTCAACCTTCTTTAGCAAATAAATCTGATCCACAACCAACATCCTCACAACCCATTCCACTTCATCATCACAACAAATCCCTTTGGTTTGCAAAAGGAATGGACATTGATAACCTGTTGACAGACCCTCTCAATTCAACACACCACATGGATGAGAGCAGTCAACAAATTCTAATGGAAGAAGAACCTGAAAGCTTTGATCTAGGAGACCTAGACATTTTCAGTCTAGAATAAGCATGCAAGAGGAAAGAGTTCGACAAAATACCGGACAGGCAACTTGAAAATCTGGAAGTAGTACTCTCAAGAGTGGATCAGCACAGCACACTGGGCATACAACAAGGAAGCAGATGGGATGGGAAACACATTACCAAAGATGGAAAGAAAAGAGGTATAAAGATAGATCTACAACACACCATCCTCATTGGGGAAATGCTAGTGGAGTCCGGAAGGTGCTCCAAGTTGACTAAATACTACAGTTCCTTACCTACTGGTCAACCATGAAGCTCATCTCACGGAATGTTCGAGGACTTAATAGTCCCGGGAAATGCAGGATGATAAAGAACATGATTCAGCAAGAACAACCACATATTTTATTTACGTAGAAAAAAAAATGTAATACTAGTACTTTAGCTTCCATTTTATCCAAAGCATGGTCGGGATGTCAGACTGTTACGGTAGACGCAAGAGGAGCTTCGGGAGGGCTTGCAATAGCCTGGAATATGCAGCACGTCTCCCTTAAAAATTTCCATGCTTCTCATCATCTTATCCAAGCCACTTTCCACCTCATTGGAACCAATATACATGGTCACTTAACAAATGTATACTTCCCCCAAGATACTATGCAAAAGAATATGATGCTAAAATCGCTAGAAATTCTTAATTCTACAAGAACACATCCACTCTGGATCATAGGCGGTGACATCAATATGATCACTCGGTTGGAGGAAAAACTAGGAGGCAGAAGGAAGCTGGACAGTGAAAGCAACAACCTCAAAGAATGTATTCAAAACAACTGGCTAATTGACTTACCATTTTATAATGGTACTTTCACATGGAACAATAAAAGGACGGGCTCTCAATAAATCTCATCCTGGTTGGATAGTTATCTTATCTCAAATAATTATGTACATCTAGGAGGTGATATCAGCGCCTTAATACTCCCCATTGTTGGCTCGGATCACTGGCCTATATCCTTGTAATGGAAGGATCTTGGCAATTCAAATAGGAAACCATTTAAATTTCAAACTTTTGGGCTTAATCACCCTGAGTTTAAAAACATGGTCAAATCAGCATGGGAGAGCTTTATTCCCAATGGCGGCTCAACTATGTATAAATTCCAGCAGAGATTGAAGTATATCAAAAGGAAAATCAAGACCTGGAATCACACCACATTCGGTAATATCTTTCAAGATCAAAAATGGCTCGAGCAAAGTCTGAGAGAGCTACAACAGAAGATCATTACATGAGGCAGAACCGAGAACCTAGCAAGTCAAGAACAAGCTCTTCTCACACAACTGGAAGAAAGAAGGAAACAAGAGGAAATGCTCTGGAAATAAAATTCAAGAATAAGATGGCTAAAAGAAGGGGAAAGAAATACCAAATTCTTTCACCGCACAACTATCCAAAGAAGAATGAGTAATACCATCTCGCATATTCAAAATCCACGGGGAGACAAAATGGAGAAATAGGAAGATATTGAGAAAGAGCTCACTAATCACTTCAAAATAGTACATCAAGAGCTGCCTATAGATAGTCAGCCTGCCATAAACAAAATACTCCAGCATATTCCCAAAATTATAACAGAGGAGCACAATCTTGCTACAACCAGTCACTTTTATGGAAGTAGAAGCGACTTCAAATCAATTGAAAGATAGGGAAGCTCCAGGACCTGATGGCTTCACCTCTAATGTTTATCATCACTTTTGTGATTTAATCAAAGAAGAAGTTTGCAATGTGATAGAAGAATCATGAGCTATGCATTGGCTACTTCCATCTCTCAATGTGACATTCATAGCTCTCATCCCCAAAGAAGCTCAGCCGAGTACTCCGGAGAAGTTCAGGCCCATTGCTTTATGCAATGTCATATCAAAAATCATTTCGAAAGTCATTGCCAATCACCTCAAACCGCTCCTTCCTCTTCTTATTTCACCGGAACAATCTGGCTATGTTGAAGGACGTCAAATCTTGGACGACATCATTTTGACTCATGAAATAATTCACTCCTTAAAGAGCAACAAATAGGCTGGTATGCTTCTTAAAATCGATCTTTCTAAAGAATTTGACAAACTTAGCTGGGCCTATATAAAATACATGCTGACTGCATTCAGTTTTAGCCCGAAATGGGTTAGATGGCTTATGACTCTCATATCCTCCCCCTTCTGTTCCATCTTAGTTAATGGAATCCCCTCCAAACCCCACTCCCCATCCAAAGGAATTCATCAAGGTGACCCTTTATCCCCCTTCCGCTTTATTATTATGGCAGAAGGTTTGGGTCACCTTATAAAGAATGTTGTTCAATATCACGACCTTAGAGGCATCTCTACCCATGGAACCTCTACGATAACGCATCAACAATTTGTTGATGACAATATGCTATTCAGACACCCTTCTGTTAGTGAAGCTCGCACCTTCAAAGCTCTGCTAGAAACCTTTTCAAGAGCCTCAGGAACCACTATTAACATTGCCAAATCTCAAATTTTCTTTTAAAACACTCCTCCATCCACTCAAAGAATAATCACCAGAATCATAGGATTCTCACACGCTAAACTTCCATCTAAATATTTGGGCGCTCCACTGATAGATTTAGCCTTAAAGCATGCATCCTGGCAACAACTTATTGAGAAAATTGAAAGCCGCCTATCATCATGGACCTATAGAACTCTCAACATGGCAAGCAGGCTCGTTCTGATAAAGGTAGTTTTACAATCCATGCCACTCTATCTCTTCTCTGTTCTCGCAGCTCCGAAATGGGTACTCAAAAAGATAAAAAATTTGCAACGTAACTTTTTATGGGGCTCCACAGGGCTAAACCATAAATGGGCGTTAGTAAAATGGGACACGGTATGCACACCAAAAAAGTAGGGAGGTCTAGGATTGTGAGACCTGCAACACAACAACACATTAATGGGAGCACGAATATGGTGGTAGTGGGTTTCAAGCCCACAGAAGCCATGGGCACAAATATGGACTGCAAAATATGCGAACAATCGTCCGTAAGAAGAGTTGATAAGAATCATCACCACAGAAACAGGATCTCTAATCTGGAATGCAGCAAAACAACATAGAGAGCTAATACAAAAGCACAACTTCTTGGAGATACGCGAGGGGAGAGCTACGCGTTTCTGGATGGATTCATGGCAACAGAGGCCAAAAATTGTAGAAATCCTACCCTTTACAAATCATAATGGAAACAACTTCAACCAGACTGACCATGTAGCACAATACTGGACTCAAAGTACCAATCAAGGCTTCAGGCAATGGAAACCTACTGCACAAATAATACAGCAAGAAACTGAAGCCTTTAACTCGAAGCTACACAAAGAACTCACCAGCAGGAAAATCATATGCACCAATCGAAAAGATGTTATGAGGTGGGGATATACTCCTAGAGGAACTTACACAACAAAAGAAGCATATAAGTTGATTCTCCAAACACAAGAACCAATTGATCCTGCTTGGAATCGCATATGGATGACAGGAATATGGCACAAAATCTCTACTTTCACATGGTTGCTCTATCATCAAAGAATTCTCACTTGGGACAACTTAATTAAAAGAGGATTCCAGGGACCCTCCTACTGTCCTAATTGTCAAAAACATGAAGAGACGATTCAGCACCTCATGGATTCCTGCCACATGGCTAACCAATTATGGGAAAAACTTACTTTGAGATGTCAGCGACCTTGTAGAATATTAGGGGATATAAAAGGCACCATTCGCAATTGGACTCCTGAGCCATATAATAGCAAAATTCTAAATGGGCTATGGACAATTCTGTCGGGCTTCCTTTTCTGGACAATCTGGAAGGAAAGAAACAAAAGATTTTTCAAAAATCAAAGCATTACTTTGGAGATCATCTGGACCAATCTATGTGATAATATCCAAGAAACCCTAGCTCTCCAACAGTGGAGTGTTGAGGACTTTCCCACCCAGGCACAGGAACAGAGCATATGGGACAACTGGAAATTAAAGCTCCCGCAGGTTCAAAATGATCCCAACAAAGTAAGCACTATCAAGCAGCCCTCAAATTGGAGTCCCCCTCTAAAAAATGTGATAAAGCTAAATTTTGATGGGGCCTCAAAGGGAAACCCAGGCAAAGCAGGACATGGTGGAATCTTCAGAGATCATGAAGGCTGACCTCTGCTAATATACTTCGGCTCAATTGGACGGGACATGAATAATTCTACTGAAATGGAAGGACTGTGGCAAGGTATGAACTTAGCGCATCAACATAATTTTCATCCTATTATCATAGAAGGGGACTCCCAAATTATGATACATATGGTTACCCAAATACAATTGGGAATCACAGCTTCGAGAGTCACTACCAGCTGGAGACTAGCGGCCAGGCTTGAACTACTAGAGCAATGGATGAAAAACAAACGAGCTACCACATTCATTCACGTCCAAAGGGAAAACAACAAGGTAACCGATCTCTTAGCAAATATAGGAGTTGAACATGATCAGGTCCTACAATCTGGCACCATCAATATTTTACATGACCAAGCTCAATTACAAGCATGCACTGACCTGGTGCACAAGGAAGCACATCTCTCAGATGCGGGTGATCAACAAGGACACTGAGGTGGCAGTCGATTGGGTTGCCATGTGACTAGATCACATGGCCTTCTGCAGAATAGCACAGTGGTCTAAAAAAGGCTTTCACAACATCCATAAATGCAATTTAAGAGGGCGTCGTCTCCAACCTGTTAACCTCTACCCACTTCGGCTCTATGCAAACATGAATTCCCGGGATAATTTCACCTCTGCACCTGTCCATCAACCTCTGCCTCTACAATGCCTCTGCCCTCAAGTTGTTGCAGCCCCTAGCTCCCGCACAATCACCGGGAGACATTGCCACCTCCTATGCTGCATTGATTTTGGCTCCGGAATTCACTTCACCTAGAGCCTGGATTGTCATTTTGTCTTCCATCCGGCCTTTGCTGTTAATCCCTCCGCTGAGAAGTCCGCGAGTTCAATTGCATATGTGCATCACACTGAGCCCAATTCCGGAAGGAATTCTCAAAATCTTGCAAACGATATGCCAATAATGCGACACCATATGCGCAGCCACAGGGGCAGAAGTAGAGGAAGCCTGAGTCGACCCCAACATTCTGCAACTTCGGAAACCACTTCCTCCCTGCCCGAGCAAGCTCCCGGGCATTGCCCAAATACCCATAGTGGAAGAGACTGCTTCCATTCGGTGCCCCCTGCCTCGCCTCCTAGTAGCTTTCCTTCCATCTCTGCTTTGTCTCCTAGAGGCACTCCACCCCATCCACAGTTGCAACCCCAAAATGCCCAATTCACTTTCGTTCTGCCCTGAACAAGCCCATCATCAGGGCCACTATCCCCATTTTCTTTCACGAGGCGGAGCAGGCCATTGAGGGACAGGCCACAGAGGGTGGTGGTCGCACCAAAGTCATTGCGGAGTAGGACACTATGGGTGGTGGTAGCACTAGAGTAATTGAGGGACAGGAAATTGCGAGTGGTGAACGCACCATAGAAGGATGCAGCCACACCAAAGCCGAACCAGACATGGCTCAGATGAGAACCCACAAGGCAGGGAAGAGGAACACTGAGCAGGAGACGAGATGATCAGTGAAGGAGTTGTACAAGGACCAGCACGCAAACAAGGTCATGGACCCTTACCACTGATTCATCGAGGAAGAGCATCCGGCGCAGCAGGCAGGCAACACAGAGACCTTGCAACAAGAAGGTGGCGACATGAAGGAATACAGGTATTTCATCGTGGAGGAACACCCGTCGTCTTTGTCTTGCTCCTAGTTAGCCACTTTGTTTGTTGCGTGTTAGCCTCACAGTCTGCCAAATGTTTGCCACTCAACATGCCACGTGTATTTTCTCTCAGGTTTTTGGAACTACGCATTTTAGTTTTTTTCTTTCAATGGGGTTCTGGGGAAAAAACTGTTGGTTTTAGGCTCTTCAACTGGATTTTGTTTCATTATGAAAACTGATAACAAACTGTGCGCTTTGCTGGTTTCCCCTGCGTGGGCAGCAAGCTAAATTTTGAAATCACTTTTGATACAGACTGGTTTCCCTTTTTGGGCAGTCTAGATCTAGACTCTATTGTTTTTTGCCATCCCTCGGGCATGGATAGGTACAGGCTAAGGCTTCAGTGTATGATATTTTTTCAGTGATAGAATTAGCATAACTTAGGAAAAAAAAACATTCTCATTTTGAAAATAAAAATTTATGCATACATACAGATCTTTGTTGACTTATTCATGCATTATGGTGATAAGGCTTACCTCCTCTCTGATGCTCTTCACAAAAAAAAAATGAAATCAATCCTTTTCAACCTCTATTCTGCTGCAAAAAAAAAGATTCACTGTTCTTCAAAACCCAAAAAAAAACATTACTCTCTGTATACAAAGATCATAAAAACATTTTGATCGTGTTTTTATTACTCCTTAACTCATAATTTGACCTCGGTTTTTGCTAAAATTCATCAAAAATCCCTGCTCTATTTCAAAAATTCTCACTGTGCATATGAATGAAAGGAATTTTCCCATATAGACCATACATGGATGAAACAAATTATGCCCATTGTCTGTAAAAAATAGGAAAAATTTGATCTGTGTATGTATCACAATCAAAATCGAAAACTCTGCATTTTCGCATACAACCACGCATGAAGAAATTGCGAGATTACCTGATCTGTTTTTCGATAACTTGAGTTCCTGTGCTAGACAAAGGAAATTCAATCATAAATCTTCTTCGATATTTCCCAAGATTCGTTCATTAAATCAATGGCAAATACATGTTTAATGGTGGCAATCGCTCAGGTTGTTCAACTGAAGTTTTAGCTCCTTTTTAACATGACACAATGCAATGCTTAACACAAGTTTTTTTCCTTGAAATCCATTAACAGTTGGAGGCGATCTCTTACCTTCTTTTACGAGATTTCTAGAGTCTATTAGAGCACTTAGTCAACCTAAACATTGAGAAACTCTCGGTCCTTCTTGAAAACTGATGCCTTCTTCCTTCCACCACTGCCTATATACCTTGTGTTGCTTCCTTTGTTCAGGGTTCTTGCTTTACGCAACCCTTTCTCTTCCTTGTTTTCATTTTGATACTTATTTATCCTTCCACAAGAGTGTTGTATGTGTGCACATGAATGCACATCTTTCTGCACCTCTACCTGAGCGAAATTTGGCTATGATGGTGGAAAAAAACGTTTAATACAAAGCTTCATTTACACAGTGGGAAAATAGCAGTGGTTTACAGTGTTTGAAGCATTTGTATGTTTGTTTGAAGGCTTTTGACCGTTTCTACATTCCAACACATACTTCTGACTGCGTACTTTTGGTTGCCGTGTGTCTTATTGACAACGTTTCACCTTCGTCCTTTCCTCCATGGTGTATATGCATGTCTCATCACCATAAACCATGTTCTCTGCTCCACTCATGTCTTTGTATGCTCATACCTTCATTCCTTTGCATGCCCATCGAAATGCATCATAGCTTCGTTGCATAGCTTTGTTCCATAACTTAGGTATATTGCACTTTGCCTTTTTCATTGTTTAATTTAATTTTGAAATGACTCTAGAATGGTCATGTTTAAATTAAATTTCTATGACACTAACCTTTGTTGTTGTTTTTTTGTAGGTTAACAAGGATTTAAATATTGAACCTTCAATTTTTGATACATATGCTTTAAGAAAATAATTAGGATTAATGTGATGGGTTTTTTTTATGATATGGAATGATTGTTAAATGTAGGAAAAGGTAATGAATAGGTGATGATAGTAATGGTGATAATAATGAAGGTCGGAATATAATGCATATCAAGCATTAAATTAGTCTTAACAACTTCTAGAAAAAATTTAAAAATTTGAAATTTTAAGAGCAAAATTTTCACTTACTGTACTTGTATTCCCACAAAATATTTGATGTCAATGATGTCCTCTGGTAAAATGATAGTTGACAATGTCTTTGATGGCTCTTCCAGGATATATTGAAATGTAGAGACTTATTTTTGCGTCATGTTTTCGCATCTGAAATTGATTCAGGATTTTGAATGTTGATGTTGTTCAGGCCCCTTTTGACATGTACTTTTCAACAATATTTTATGTTGCTTATGTCATATAATACATGTTCCTTCTGCATAAAGATATCTCAGGTCCCTTCTGTACAATATTTTCAATGATGTATCAAGTCCCTTCTCTCATGTTATTCAAGTTCCTTCTGCATTTCAACTGCTCAAACTATCTACATAGTTTTATTACAAACTTCCCCCTTGCTTATGTTGAGACTTGTCCTCAAGTCTTTCATTTCTTGGAGGATTATTTCTGTAAAATCAAACACGAGTAAGAGTAAAACAAGGTAAAGAATTCATACAGGGAAAACCAGTTGGCTTTCCTATACGAATTCGAGTTTGCTTTGTGCCAGTTTCCTGGATTTTCACAAGCAAACTTATGTATTATTCTTCTGGAATTATGGAAGACATATTGCTATGTTGTCCCATTATTTTCATATCAGTGTCTCTTGAAATTCTTTTCATAAAATCCTCTTTATTTATAGGCTTATTGTAGACTTTAAGCCTATGTCCATTAACTACAAATGAAGTAGATTCTTCATCAATTGTTATTATTTTGACAACTCCATTATCAAAGATCTCTTCTATCTCATATGGCCCCAGCGAAGGAGTTGTAAACTTTGCTTTGAAATCCTTAAACTTGGAGTCAAACAATAATGCATAGTCTCCTTTATTGAATGTTTTATTTTTGATAAATCGATCATGCCATTTTATTCTTTGTTGTTGCACAAGAGATGTGTGCTCTACTGCTTGTTGTCTTATTTCATTCAATTGATTTAATTCAATGACTCGTTGTTGTTACACTTCAGATAATTCCATTCCCAACTTTGTTGCTAGTTTGAATGTATGTATTTGAAATTCTATGGGTAACAAGACTTATTTTCCATACGCCAACTGATATGGACTGAACCCATTTGTGTTCTTCCATGTTATCCTATATGCCCATAGTGCATCTCTCAATTTCTCTCACGAGTCCTTTCTATTCATTTGTATAGTTTTTGTCATGATATTCTCCAGAATTTTGTTTGTTGATTCTGCTTGTCCGTTTGCTTGAGGATGGTACAGAGTTGATTTTATATTTTTGATCTTGTACTTCTCTATAAGATCTCAAACAAGTTTGGAGGTGAAATGTGTACCTTGGTCAGTTACAATCTGTCTCGGAACTCCAAATCTGACAAAGATTTCCTCAAAGAGGAATGTGACTATTGTGTCTTATATTGCTCATGTGTTTCTCTTGCCACTGCCTTTGCCTCAACCCACTTAGTAACATAATCGGTACATACTAGGATGTACCTCTTTCCATTTGAAGGTGGGTTTATGGTCCCACAAAGTCTAGAGCCCATTTCTCAAATGGCTCTATGATTACTTTCGACTTTAATGGTGTTTCATCTGATATTATTGACCTTCCTATTCTTTAGCAGTTGTCACATCTTTTGACATAAGCTTTGGAATTCTTGAAGATTGTTGGCGAGTAGTAGCCAAGTTTCAGCACCTTGTAGGTTGTCTGTTTGTCTGTAAAATGACCACCACATGGCTCGTCATGACATGCTTTCAAAATATCTAAGATTTCATCTTCTCTAACATATTTCCTTATTATCAAATCAGAATTAGTATAAAAGAGATCACCATTGATCGAACTATATCTAGCACTTTCTCTAATAAATTTTCTTTTCTATTTATTTGTGAAGTGGGATGGTAATATTCCAGAAGATAAATAGTTAGCTATATCTACAAACCATGGGGTTTTGATAGTTATTGCAAACAAATGTTCATTTGGAAAATTATCTAAAACATGATTTGGATCACCAGGTGAATGAACTCTTGAAAGAAAGTCAACTACTTGATTATCTTTACCTTGTCGATCTTGAATTGTAATGTTAAATTCTTTCATTAATAACAACCATTTAGTAATTCTTCCATTTTTAATTTATTTATTCATTAAGTATCTAATGGTTTAATGGTCCATGTAAATGAATACTTGATAGTTTGTTATGTAATGCCTGAGTTTATTAACTCCATGTACTATAGCTAGCATTTCTTTCTCTGTAACCGTGTAGTTCAATTCTATTGTGTTAAGTTTTTACTTATGAAGTATATGGCGTAATTAAACTGGTTTTCCTTTTGTCCAAGTGGTGCACCTATAGTTGTGTCAGATGCATCAATGAAGTTATGAAATGGAAAAGACCAATCTGGTCACCAAAGAATGGGGGCAAATGACAAATTTTCTTTTATTAATTGAAATGCATTTTGACAATTATTTGTCCATTGGAATTCAACATCCTTTGCAAGTAACTTGAATAGAGGCAAAGCTATTTTACTAAAATTTTCAATAAATCTTCTATAGTAGCCTACATAAACCAAGAAACTTGTTACTTCTTTTTGAGTTGTAGGTGGCATTAAATTCACAATGACTTGTATTTTGTTGGATCCACCTTAATTCCCGATGAAGAAATATGGTGTCCCAACTCTATCCCTTCTGTCAACATCATGAAGCATTTTTCATTGCTTAGGGATAGATTTGTCTCTATGCATCTTTTCAAAACTTTCTCAATATTTTTCAAACAATCATCAAATGTGTTTCCATATACAGTGAAATCATCCATATAAACTTCTACACATTTATGGATTAAATTAGCAAAGATTGCAAGGACAGCTCTTTGAAAAGTAGCAGGGGCATTATATAACCCAAAAAGTAAAACATTGTATGCATATGTTCCCCATGAGAAAGTAAATGTTGGTTTATCTTAATCTTCCAATGCTATCCTGATTTGGTTATACGCACTAAATCCATCTAGAAAAGAAAAGAATTTCTTCCTAGCTAATGAATCTAGTACTTGGTCAATAAATGCTAGCAGGAAATTATCTTTTAATGTGGCTTTGTTCAATTCACTGTAGTCTACACATATTCTCCACTTCCCATTTTTATTTGGTACCACAACTAAGGCAGAAACCCACTGACTATCAGAAATAGGAGAGATGAATCCAACTTGTAATAGTTTCTGCAATTCTTCTTTCACTATTTCTTTCATCATGGGTTTCTTTCTTCTTTGAGGTTGCCTTACTTGTTTGATATGATCATTAGTGTAGATGTGGTGGATATGAGTTTTTGGATGAATCCCCTGCATGTCTGTGTAATCACAGGAAAAAGCTTTTGAGTATTTTTGTAACAATGTTATTACCTCTTTTTCTTGTGATGATTGTAAGTTATTACCAATATTCAAATTCTTTCCACGATAAATCTCAATGATTTTAATTTTTGAATTGGTAATTGAGTTAACAAGAAAAATATGTTTGTAAATGAATTTTGCAATGATTGAATGTGAAATTTTCCTCAAAACAATGATTCAAAGATTACTTGCAGCTTCATACTATGTTATTCTAAGTTGCTCTGAAATATCTAGTTCTGAGATGAAAAGGTCTAATAGATCCTCATTCTCTTCTTCTTCTCTAAAGTCAAAGACTTGATTAATACTAATAACAAATTTAGTTTCCTGTTGTTCTTTTCCTTCAAGCCATGATAATAAAGAAGGTGACTGTGCTTGAGAATAGAGTGTGATGTGTTTCCTTTCATCCCCATGTGCAATAATCATACTTCCCGATTTGCATCCAATGAAGGCATTTTTAGTGGTTAACCATGGTCTACCTAAAAAAGAGGATGGCCTCCTAAATTTGTTTTTGGATGAAAAATGAGGAAGTCTATAGGATACTCCCATGAATCCAGAGAGACAATGATATCTTCTAATATTCCTTCTAGTACAACTTTAGATCTGTTTGCTAGCTCTAAAATTGTAGTAGTGGATCTAATGTTGTTTAAGTTCAAATGTTTCATAGTCTCTATAGTCATAACATTTATAGCTGCTTCCAAATCTA
This sequence comes from Pinus taeda, assembly GCA_000404065.3. Taxonomy (NCBI): domain Eukaryota; kingdom Viridiplantae; phylum Streptophyta; class Pinopsida; order Pinales; family Pinaceae; genus Pinus; species Pinus taeda. The sequence continues at coordinate 181,982 of APFE031299212.1, read as the reverse complement.
TTAAAGTATTTGGAACTGAAAAATTATTAATTGAAATAGTAACCATAGGGATACCAGGGTCAATATATTTTTCAACTATTATTTTTGTAGACATGAGACTAGCTAGTTTGCCAATGACCTGGATTGTAGTAGGATCCTTTTTCTTTTTTCTAGTTTTCTAGATGCATAACTCCTTTATTGTTTTCACATAAATTGGAATAACTTTTATTGCTTGCAACAAAGGAATTTTGACATAACCATTTTTCAATTCATCCAAAATATCAAATTCAGGAAGAGATATTTGATTTCTCCGCTCTACTAACCTCTCTAGATAGGGTGGTGTTTGATTCATTATAGTTTTTCCTTTTTGATTTTGATTTTCTAAATGAGATGTTTGAGTTTGTTCTCCTTGTTTAGTTGGTTTTTCTATGATCGGAGGAGAATTTTTATGTAATACTTTCCCAGACCTTAAATGGACATCATTTATGGGAAGAATAGAGTATGTTTGTTACTCGGATTTGCTACTAGCTGAGCTGGTAGTTGAGGGTTGTTCAAAGGCAGCTAAAGTTGCTGAGGTTGAGTTAGTAATGGTGCAGGATTTTGTTGTGGAAATGGCATGGGTTGTGGATATTGTTGGAACTGTTGGTATGGGAATGATTGTTGATATGGTTGTTGGTATTGTTGAGGTGGTTAGTTTCCATAACTATATCCTCTCCAACCTTGTGTAGGTTGGTTTTGATATTGTTGTGGAGGCCAATCCTGCCACGGCATTGGGGTGTTCCATGAATTTTGAGGATGATAGTTTTGTTGAGGGAATTGTTGAGGAATCCTTGGTTGACAAGGTCTTATTGGTGCCATATAGTAAAGACCATCTACCCTTTGTAGTTCTTCCATTGGATTCATTTGCAATTCTTTTAACTTTAGACATTTTTATGTTGAATGGTTTTTTGTGCATAAGCCACATACCTGAATACTATCCAAAGGACATTTTCTTAATGGATGTTTCTTCCTACACTTAGGACAAAAGATTGCTAAGATTTGATCTTATTCTTCTTTCTTTTTGTTAGCTTTCAAAACATCAACTTGTGTCCCTAAAGTGCTCAGAATATTAGTTTTAAAGTTTTCCAACAAGCTCCCTATTTCCGCTCTTGTTACTCCTCCTGCTGCTGACTTTGAAGCTTTTGAACTAATATGTCTCCTTCCAGTCTTTGATCTTCCTCTAGAATATTTTTGACATAGCTCTGCAATTTCATCAAATGGAAAGTTTGAAATATATCCCTTGCCCATTACATTAAGAATGTCAAGATATTCATCTCTTATACCTTTAAGAAATTTTGTACGAATGGTATTAGGATTCAGAGAATGTTGTTTAGATTTTTGAAGATTGTAGAGAAATCTTTCCAAATACTCTTCTAAACTTTCATCTTCTTGTTGTATCATTCTAAAAACATCCTCTTTCGAGTCTCTAGGCCTGCAATAGGCTTTATACTTTTTAAGAAATATTTTCTTCATGTCATCCAAGAATTAATTGTATGTTCTCCTAAACCCATCAACCATTTTAATGGTACTACTTTCAAAGTAGCAAGAAAGAGACGAAGCTTGTGTTTGTCATCTGTGTCCATAAGTTCTACAGAAGATATCAAATTCAAACATAAATGAGTCAGGATCTTCTGTTGACATTCCATAAAAGTTGGGCAACACAGAAGGTGGAATGTTTTTCATTTTCACTTATTCTCATAATATTGTTGTTGTGTCTAATATTGGAAAGCCAAAAGTAGCTTCCTGATCATTATCTTGTTCGTTATCATGTAGTCTTTTATTATCATACTCTCTTTTTCTCTCTTCTTCTCTTTTTATTTCTGCTTCTATTCTTGCCTCTTCCTCTCTTTGTCTTTGCCATTCTTTATGTTGTATTTCATATTGAAGTCTTTATTCTAGAGTGAGGATAGTAGATCCTTGCCCTTCTTCCGTCATAGTTTCAACTATTTCTATAGCAATTTGAGATTCAACTTGTTGTTTGTTTTAAAAAATAGGTTGAGCTATTGGTTCAAGAATGGACTGATCTAATTATTTAACATTTTTCCTTGTTTCCTTTCGTTTTTCTACAGTTGGTGTTTCTTTTGGTGTTTGTTTTCTTTTTACCTCCAAGGCTAACAAGGTTTGTCGTTAAATTAAAGTCAATCTTTGTCTTGATCTTTGTTTCTTTTCTAATTCCTCTAGAGTTGGTTTACCAACAACCAGTGTAGTTAGTCCACATGGTCCTGCCTCTATGGATGGTTGAATTTTTGGGGGGGTTTTTCTTAATGAATCTACCTTTCTGGTCTCTATCTCTAGGCATAAAGAAACATAACTAAAAGAAAAACTAAATTTTTGTTGTTTTTGTTGTGTTTTTATTATTTATATTTTCTTTTTATCTTTTAATTGACTATGTTGATGAATGCGTCCCGACAACGGTGCCAAAATGTTGGGTTGATTTATTAAATAAATTAACACAATTATTTCAAATATCAATCCAGGTTTGTAGCTTAGAAGCATGTCCAAAATATATGGATATCAACTATAATCAACTTTAGAAGATAAGTTATGGAAACTCAAGGAAATGCAATTATAAACTAATTAGAAGTGCATATTACAAATATAAAATTCAACTAAGCAATTTCTAATTCAATATGTAATAAGTAGGAGAAGTGGCTCGTAACTTAGGAGAACTGGATTGACCTTGTTCTACAATACTACTTCATGAACAGAAATAAAAAACCACTAAAGAACAATAGCTTAAGATGCATAAAAGAATAATAGAAGAGGCTTCTAACTAAGGAGGTCCTTGTTGTTCTTCATTACAATTTCATTCATCATTATTGCCATTGTTAGAAAACTGGAAATTCAGAAAATCACTTGAAAGCAAGAAAGATGAATTCTAGTTTATATTCTTTGATCAGATAGAATGATAGTTTAACTTAAACACTTGTTTGTCCCTTCATATGCAAATTATAAGTAAACCAAGATTCATCAGCAAACATAATAAATCACCATACATCTAATTAAATAAACAAATATGAAGCAAAACTAGTTTATGAAAATTAAGCTAAATTAACCATGAAGTGTACTTAGCTTGGTGTGGGGGCCCTCCACCCTTACCTTGCACACTTGAAGATATTATCAGCTACTGCAAACTTAGTCAATCATCCACAACATTGAACAAAAAAAAGAAGATAGAACAGATTCCTCAAATTAACGCAAAATATTCAAAAGTCTTAATATGAAATTATACAAATTCTATGTATTCATGCCTTCAATGTTTTTGGCTTAAATAGAGAAATATGAAACAAACTGAACTAAAATGTATCTAACAGCTATGTCCATCCTTATCCTATCTATCTAGGTCGATCTCATCCATCCAATCACTCAAAATCTGGGAAATCCCATGAAATCCTAAATTTGGCCTATTTCCTAGGGATTCCCTGAATGACTGATCTTGTTTGACCAACTTCGACCGGGCCTGTTTAAGTTCAGTTTGAATAAACCAATAGGAACACGTTCAATCTTAGTTCCCAAGCTTTCTATAAATGTACTCAGCTCGCGCCCAGGTGTCCTGCAAGCATGACATCAATGAAGCCATTATGGGAATTTCTAGTCCTATCAAAAAATGCACTAAAAATCCAATTTTTGTAAAAACATCTAAAAATTCCAAAACTTAATTTATATACTTGAATATGCATAAATTAGTCAAAATGGGGTGTATATGGATGCTAAATGGACAGATAACATGGAAATTAAGTGTATTTATTTAAGAAAAATTGGATAAAAAAACGAGGGCCAACACTAGTCTCACATTCCTTTGTCCATTCGAACTTATTATGTTTCCTTTGCAATGATGTAATATGATGAGAAATCTGCAAGAAGTTCCAGATGAACCTCCTGTAATAGCCTGCCAAACCCATGAAATATCTCACCTCATCCACACTCTTAGGATCTACCCACTCCATGATGGCCCTTATCTTCTCTTGATGAACTGCAATGCCCTCCTTGGAGACAACATGCCCCAAGTAGTGTACCTCAGTCTTAAAGAAACTACACTTGTTGAGCTTAGCATACAATTGATGCTCCCTCAACAGCCTCAACACTGCTACTAAATGCTCGATATGATTTTCCTCATTTTTAGAATATACCATTATATCATCAATGAATACAATAACAAACTCATCCAAATATGGACACAACACATTATTCATCAAACACATGAATGTAGATGGAGCATAAGTTAAGCCAAATGGAACAACAACAAACTCATAATGCCCATACCTGGTCTTGAACACAGTGTCTTAAATGTTCTCCTCTTTGATGCGTACCTGATGGTATTCCAATCTCAAATCAATCTTCGAGAACGTTGATGTTCCCTTCAACGATTGAACAATTCATCAATCCTCTACAAAGGGTACATGTTATTGATAGTCACTTTGTTCTACTGCCTGTAGTCAATGCATAATATGAGAGTACCATCTTTCTTCTTCACAAACAATACCGATGCACCCCATGGTGATAGAATTGGCACAATGTATCCCTTGTCCAACATTTCCTTCAATTGTAGCATTAACTCAACGAACTCAGGTGTGCTCATACTATAAGGTTATTTTGATGTTGGAGTTGCCCCTTGCACTAACTCAATAGAAAATTCTACCTTCCCGTGAGGTGGAACCTCTGATATGTCCTTAGGAAATACATCTTTGAGCTGCTAAGAACTTGGTACTTGCTCAACACATCCATATCCTAAACTTCCTTACCCTTATCACTAGAAATGTGCATTGAGAATAACTTACAACCTTTCCTACAACTACGCTTTTCTTGCAAAGTTGTCACCATCCTAACTGATGTAGCTTTCTTCTTACCCTCTAAAACTCTTGGTTCTCCATTGTCATCAACACACTCAATAACTTTATCATAGCATTCTACCTTGGTTCTATGAAGATACAACAAATTCATGCCCAACAACATATTGTATGAACCCAAGAGTAATATATTCAAATTTGTTGCAGTAGGCATACCATTCAAATCACATGCACAAGCTCTTACCCAACGATGAACTCGCTTCTTCGTCCCTGTAGCCAACTGCACTAACCAAGACTTTATATGTAATTTTTTACTCAAGCCACACTTATCCACCAAGGCAGGACTAACATAGCTATAATTAGATCCAGGGTCAATCAAAATAGAAATAACCTGATCACAAAGCTTACCGTCCATCTCAATGATAGATTCCTAATGCTCTACTTGTTTGTTATCCATTGTTGCATAGATACGTGGAATACTCTGATCAACATCTCCAACAGTCTGTGCCTCTTGCACACTGTATATATTAGGCATACCACTCTTGTACTATGGATAATCCCTCATGCAATGATCTCCTCCATGAGCCCAACATTGCACGAGCTCCTTATTCTGCTCCTAATATATGTGTCCTTGTCCCATATCTGATGGTTTGAACGTCTTAAGTGGTGCAACATTCTCCTTGTTACCTAAATCTTGTGGTCTTACTTGCTTCTTTTCCCATTTTCCTTTCTTCTTTGCATTACCTATACAATATGGCTTCGTCTCAGTTCGGTGCTTCAACTATTCATAGCAATGCTTCAACTTTCGGATGGCTTCTTCTAATGATCAAGGCTCATTTAACTCAATCCTATCCTTAAATGCCATCGTTAACCCACTAACGAATCTTTGAATCCTAGCCTTCTCCTCCTTGAGGTAAGGCACATACCTCATCAACTCCAAGAATCTGCTAGAGTACTCATCATCTGTCATGGATCCCATCTTTAGCTCATAGAATACTTTCACCCTGTCATCAAAGTATCTTTTCGACAAATACTTCTTCTTTAATAACCGCTCAAACTCCCTCCAAGTCAAATCTTCCTCATTTATACCTCTATAATTCTTCACATCTTCTCACCAAATGTTTGCTTTACCTTTGAGACTGAATGTAGCCACTCTAGCCTTCATTTTCTCTTGGTAGTCATGCAAATTGAATAACTTCTTCATGCTTAGCAACCATGCTTCTTCATCTTGCAATTTATTTACCTCTCCATCAAAAGTAGGTGCCTTTACTTTCTTAAACTCATCTAGAAAATACGCCTTATCACTCCTCCTGTAAGGGTGATAACGATATCGATCGCCATGCATGTCGGAACTAGAATTAGAACGGTAACTGTGACTATCCCTTCTCCTATCCAGAGTGTCCAACAATTTTCCATCTCTAACCGTGTCATCTCTATCTGGTCTGTGACCACCATGCGACCAACTACCATATGCCCCATTAGTTATATCCTCCTACTCATGGTTGAACTGAAGTAGTCCATGTCGCTTCAAATATGACAAGCTCTGAAGTATGACTGCATTTACCTCTACTAGCTTTTCCTGTGCCTGTATGATTCCGTTATTATCTGCCTTACAATTCCTTATTTCTTCCTTTAAGCTTCTCAATGTAATTACCAAATCGAAAGGGTCCCCAACACCATACTGCTCTTCGAATTCATAGGGAGAGTGTTTGTAGTCAACCATCTTGCTAGCCATTTGATATTTCTTCATGCAAGGTGTATCATGTCATCTAAACAAAATCACAATAAACCAACGTACCTTAGTATAGCTCGAGGATGATACCTTATCTGCAAGATCAACAAATCAATGTGATACATGTATAACATAATCACAATAGTATATAGAAACATAAAACATAAGCTTATGACAATGCAACCACCATTCTAGCTAGGGTCCAGTGATCAATGCATGACCTCGACAGCGACACACCACGACCTCATGCATGACAACCACCATCATTATGTCACTATACACTTGACCACATGCAAACATGAATCTACATAAACGATGCATAACCATCCAAACATATGCATAAATATGTATGATGAAGCATGAATGAACAATACATGAAATCAAATCTTCAAAATGATACATGCAACTAAGCGTACAAGAATGTAACCAATCAAGCAGGATTACAACCAAACATACTACAATGATACATCTAAGCGACATAAATCAACATGTAATTAGCCATACACTCATGATGCTGCATTCCACCACAACAACCTCAAGTTCCACATAACGACATCACTACAACCATGATCAACATCATGCAAATGCAACAAGCACATGGAATGCAAGTGTGAGAGACACACATGAAACTGACATGCGTGCATGACCAACACATAGCCCATTTAGTATGAGGGGTGAACCATGCTCTGATACCACTCTATAACACCCTCATCCCACATCTACCCAAGCAACCGGCCAGTCAGGGTAAACATGCGACGAGAGGCCAATATGATATGATTTGAGCCCTTAAGTCATGTCAAGGAAAGGGAATCGATGGAAACACACCATACAGACATTAATCATCATCTACAGGAGCCTCATGAACCAAACCAATACTTTAAGTAGCTTGTCTTGGGGTCCCACTGAGATTTTGGATAATTTAAGGCTCAATTGCTCCCATGCTATAGACATGAGGGCGACTAGAAAACCAAAGTCAGCCTCACAGGCTTGCCTACCAGTGACTAGAGACCAAAATTGTCAGTGTTATGCCAGCGACTTCGAGATTTGAGCCACTTTTTCAGTACCAGTGCCCATGTCGCTGCCCAGAATTGAAAATTATCTTCAGATTAGTAAAATAACATGGAAATGATAGTACTAAATCAAATACTTGTTCAAGGCCTTGATTGGACCGCTACTAGCCATGACAGGCATTTCGTCAAACATATTGCAAATGTGTAATCTACAAGTGTAATTAATAGTTTCGAGCATAGGGTTATCATACTTAGCTGAGAATTGATAAGAACCATTGATGCCTCAACACATCAAATTCCATTCCTCCCATTAGGTCATAGATACATTGATCATTCAATTACAAGTAAAAACACAATGGGAGCCACACATGGCTGATGTCATAAAACATATAAATAACCAACAGAATAGGGACAAAATTATCCATGAAATCACAATCATATAAACCAAGTCCATCATAATACTCATAGAAATACCACGAGAAATAACCCTTCATTAATTATGAAAAATACAAACTCGGGATGGGACTTCAATGTTCCACCCGATGGTAGAATGGTTGAGCCAAATCTCTCTTCAGCCATTGAACCCATGCCATATTCCAAGCATGAATGTGGGATCTCATATAACAAATCAATCAAAAGCCATCCAGGGCTTCCGGAGGCCATCCACCTCAACCCATCAAACAATGATTCCACCTCACAGCCGGACATCATAAAACCATCACTAGATCAATCACTATCCCACCCATCCAAGGCTCTAGGGTGTTTGTCCAACCCGACTACAGGACTAGTAACTCAACCCACAACTTTTATTGAGCTCTGGAGCGTTTGTCCAACCAAAGCTACAGGACCAGTAACTTAACCCACCACGGGCTCCATGGCGTTTGTACAACCCAAGCTACGGGACTAGTAACTCAACCCAAGTTGTTCAAGGGATCCAACACATTTGTCCAACCAAGGCTATGGGACTAATAACGCAACCCAACCTAAGGAAATATGAGAACCCACTAAAAACACAACAAGGAAATAAACCCACAATCACCATGGTTACCCAAGAAATGGCAAGGCTAAGCAATCCACTATCAATCCCAGCAATCCTCCATGCCAATGACAGATCACAACCAAAAATCCACATGCATATGCCATGCATGCCAAAACTAGTGAAGGAAACATACATGCAACTCAGTAGCTGCAAACAAATCTGATGTAGTTGTTGATCCCGATGCCCTCTTGCACTTTCCTGCTCTTCCTTTGCCTTCTTGCTATAAGAATCCAAGTATGCCACACCCTACAAGAGTGCTCCAAGAAAACTCTAAGTCTCCAAGAGTATGAGAGAGAATAAAGAGAGAGAGCTCCAATAGTGAACTAACAAAAGGTTACCAACTGATCCTCAAAAGCCTTTTTATGAATGAGACCTCTATTTTCTTCATTTTTCGTTCTTTTCCTTCATTTTCCTCCTCACATGCAACTTGTGCCCTTTCACCTCCTTTTTCTCCTAATTTCCATTATTTTAATAAATAAATGTGCCAAAAATGACATTTTTTTCTTTCCAAAGCCTTATCCATTGCATTTGCCAATTTACTTAGCCATAACCAATCACAAGTGATGCCCATCACTAGGATTCTGCCCAACATTCACCTTGGAATTAGTGTCCCATCATCTGTGGTTATAATTTTGCCTTTATTTACTTTTATTACATGGAATTTTCACCAGGGTTGTTACATTTGACATGAGATTTCTAGCTAGATTTTCTTGCCTACAAGAGCCAACAAAATTAACTACAATTGCAGAAAGGAATGATAATGAAACTACTTGTAGAGGTAAGAATCAAATGAGAACTTCTAACGCTAAATGATTACTGTCGTGCACAATTAACTCTAAAGACGTTTCTTTCAGCATCTACGAAATTAACTGAGTAATTAAACAAAATTGTTGGAAAGAAAATGCATATGAAAAACAAATCTTTTTGGTATATCTCTTTTATGAGCGCTCTGTAATTAAAACAACAAAGGATTAAACTAAAACTATTAAAGGATAAAAACTTCATAAAACTACCATGCTATGAGCGAATTAAAACGTAATTGAGTAATGAAACTACTATGCTATGCGTACATTAAAATAAGAACAAAACTAACTATCCTTACAACTCGCCAGGGGGCCCTCCCGTGAGTGTAAGTCTATCACTAATCAACTGATTTCTCAACTGCGTATTGAAAACATAGGATTTTATTAATTCGAAACGGAGTTTCACGATACTGAAAATAAACCACAACACACTTAATTTCTGAACTGTCATTTGCGTTTTGCTTTATGGCTTTTATACATTTCCATTAAAAGTGATTCAAGACTTCTATGCTGATAAGAAATGAAATTGTTCTTCAATCTAGGAAATAGATTTAAATTAGAACTTTATCTCCTCATGATTTTCTACTGAAAGAGAAAATCATGAGGGATTTTTCTTGAATCATATCCTCATGATTGAACATGTATTTTGCACGCTCACCTAATCTCGTCATGATCTCCTGCTTATCGTTGCCTAACCACTACAGTGTCTCATACTCTTAGATCTCTTGAGCTCTATAGCCTACCAAGTCATACCGATAGGTGGCCGTCCATGTGGTGAACATTTGTCATCATCAGATACCCTTCATCCCTTTGTTGATGAATTGCAACCTATCTAATCATGGATATGGCTGCAAAATTGAACATTAGCTACAAAATGATCAAGATTCTGTAATTGTAAAGATGTTTTCATTATAATTCATAAAGAAACATAGATTATAAAACATGGATGATTGGTACCTTTTACAAGCTAAAATAACCTTGAGTATGTTGAGACTACTACAAAAATGGCCACAAAAAGATAGAGGAGAGGGAAAGGGGTAGTTAAAAAGGAAACAATCATACTTCAACATTCCCACACACCAAAGGTCTTGCATGTCCTCTTGCACCAAAAATTCAAAATTGGTTCTTCTTTCTTTTTCAATGTATGATTTATGAAGCTTGTGAAAGCACATCCAGACTAGTTATTTCCTTTCCCTTTCTAATGTTGAAGGTGGCCCTTGGTCTCTTCATTAGAATATTAATCTGCAAACTTCTTATCTTATGCTTAATAAACTTATCGTTTTCTTTGAGTTTCTTATTTTTCTTTTACCAATGGAAAAGATGTAAAAGTATGTTATCATTATGAGTTCTTAATATCTCATTTTGTACCTTTGTTGATTCCCTTTCCTATGTGAGATGTTTATTAAGAACATATCACTCATATATGTTCCACTTCAAAGTATCCTCAAGTCTATGGTCTGACAAAGGAGTTTCATTGAATGCATTTTCTTGATTTTGAAAAGAACTTACCTTTTGTTGTGTTCTATGTTCTGGGGATTCCACATAGTCATAAATTTCTTGTTGAACTGGATCAATGTTTGGTGTTCTCCTTGTCGGGCTCATTGTGTGAGGTGGTGTCTTGTATCCTTCTTCTCCAAGATCAATCTTTTCTGTAGACTATGTATTTGAGAGTTTTGAAATTATTTTGCTTCTTCTAGGTTTAGTTTTGTCTCTGAAATGCTCTGAATTTTCCACGTTTTCCCAAATTTTTCCTGCTTCATTTTCTCTGGTTCTTCATGTTCTTTAGGTGGTTTAGGATATAGGCTAGATTTATTTCTTCTAACACTTTTTTTTTCATTTTTCTACTTAAATTTTTCAAAGTACTGAGACAGCGGGGTGTCATCTTCAAACAGGTCCTCTGGTGCCTCTATTTAATTTTGTTTTGGACTTTCTTCTTCAATTTTCTCTTAAGGGTTAAGATTTGATGTTGATCTTCATCGACTTCTTTTAAAATTGTTTCTTCTTCTTGAGCTTCTATAAAGTGGTTATGAACTAGAAAGTCCCACCGATTGCCTCCCTTAGCTTTTAAATGTGCTTCTATGAGAATTTTGATTAGTCAATGATGGTAGAGGGCATTATCAATAGATTTAGACTCTCTTTGTATACTAGATGCCATATTTATAAGAATTTGAAGTAAAAAGGTAAGGCAAATTGATTTGATTCCCATCAATAAAATGAATCAAAAGTCGGGCATGGTAGAAAAACACAGTTCCAAACCTTCCTTCACAAATTAAAAATTTCTGGATAACCAACAATAAATTTCTCCATTTCCCTTTTAGCGTTGTAACTAGAATACCCTTTTTAAAGATGGATATATCCATGCCTAGTTCTTTGAGGAAGTTTACATAGTCATTCTCCTCGATTTTCCTATTTTTGAACCAACTTTCTCCATTTCTGGGCAAGAATATAGCTGTTGCCATGATAAACTCTGCTAAGATAAGCTTGATGTCTCCAATTTTTTACTTGACTACATCAAAATCCTGAGCAAAATATTTGGTGGCCTCTATCTCATGCCCATCAATTTTTTCAAAGAACTTAAGGCACCCTACTTGCTACAATTGGTCTCTAACTCTCGGGTATGCTTGAGGAAACTTGATTCCATTTGGTTCAGACCGAATGATGATACCCATGGTAGAGAGAAGTCTCGGTCTTCGATTCTTTCCTTTCAACAGAGATGATGGAAGGTTGATACGAAATGAGCAGAGCTGAATAGTGAGGGTTTCAGAATGCAGTGAAATGGGATGAGGTTGAGTAAAATGATAGCAGAGTAAGGTGCTTACGGAGTGCTGGTTTCATGATAGCATTGCACTTTTTCACATGATCTCCCACAATTCTTAGATTCGATTTCATAGGATCAGTGAGATGTATGCGGTTTTTTAGCATAATTGATGTGACCGAACGAGTAATGATTATGGTAGGGTGCAACAATTATGATTTTTGGGTAGTCTTACAAGGTTTTCTAAAAATTCAATTTTTTCTTTAATAAAATCATTCCATGAATTAAAACCTAATGTTCTTATATGAAATATAAATCAACATCCAAATACCTTTGTTTTGTGAGTTCCTTTGATATTCCTTTGTTGTGGATTTGATGATGTTGATGTAGATGTAGAATTCAAACTTGGCTGCAGAATGACATAAATTCGGTTGTTGCTTCTTTTGAAATTTTGTTGCTCTAATGAGAGAAAAGACTTTATTTTTGTTGTTGTTTTGGTACTCAGTGAAGCAAACTAGTCTTCATGAGTATTTCTTACCACCAAAAATTTATTAGAAAAACAAGGATAGAAAGAAATAGGGAAAAGGCAAGGGGATTTTGAAAATCTAAAACCCCCAAGAAGTGTTGGTTTTCAATTAACATTTTATGTAAAAACATGCCAACCTAGTTGGTTTTCATGCTTATACCTTTAATTTATTATTATTATATATATTATTTATTTATTTAATAAGAAAAAATACATTGAAGTTTTAGAATGAGGAGAAGAATCTCCTTTCTTGACCAACTTGAATTCAGAATTCTCTTTCAAATATTTGACAAAATCTTCCTTTTTTAGTGGTTTTTTATACAACCTTAATCTATGACCATTAACAAGGAAAGTAACGTGTTCATTGTCAATAGTTTTGATTTTGAATGCTCCATTATAAAAAATAGTATTAATATCATAAGGACCAAGCCAATGAGTTTGAAATTTCCCTTGAAAATCTTTGAATTTGGAATAAAAAAGAAGAGCATAGTCACCTTGCTTAAACTTTTTATCTTTGATAAATTTGTCATGCCATTTTGATCTTTGTTGTTGTACTATGTTGGTTCTTTGGATAGCATCTTGTCGAATCTCATCTAGCTCATTCAATTGTGCTAGTATTTTTTTTTAGCTTCTGATAGATCAAGGCCCAATTCAATTTATGTTCATAAAATTTCCACTTGGAATTCAATTGGAAGCAAAACTTGCTTCCCATAGACAAGCTCATAAAGAGTATGTCCTGTTGTGTTCTCCATGTGGTTTGATATTCCCATAGTTATTCTAGAATCTTTTATGCCCAATCATTCCTATGCAAATGCATAATCTTGGTGAGAATTGCTTCAAATAATTTGTTGGTGGATTCCACTTATCCATTGGCTTATGGATGATATGGAGTAGACTTTCGATGCTCGATCTCATATTGCTCCATGATCTTTTGAACCAACTTGGATGTGAATTGAGTACCTTGGTCTGTTACAATTTCTCTTGGAACACCAAAAAGAGTAAAAATATCATCAAAAAGAAAAGTAACTACAACATTTTCAGTTGCAAATAAAATAGGTTTAGCTTCTTCCAATTTTGTAACATAATCTGTGTAAACAATTATGTACCTTTTCTATTTGGATAGAGGATTTATTGGTCCAACAAAATGTAGAGCCCATTTTTCAAAAGGCTCTACAAGTACATGTGGTTGTACAGGCATTTCATGTGATAGAATAAGCTTCTCCATTCTTCGACAATTATCACATCTTTTGACATATTATTCGGCATCTTTGAAAATGGATGGCCAATAATATCCGAAAAGAAGGATTTTGTAAGCAATTTTTTTTTTCAGCAAAGTATCCTCCACATGGCTCATCATGACAAGCTTTCAATATTTCAAGTATTTCATCTTCTCAAACACATCTTTTGCTGATCAAATCAGGTCCAATTTTGTACAATTCTCCATTTATCCAAGAATAAGGTGCACTAGTTTTGATCACTTTTTGCTTTTCTTTGGCTGATAGTTGTGTCGGTAACTTTCCTATAGCCAAATAATTAGCAATATCTGCAAACCAAGGTGTTTTAGTAGATACTGCAAAAAGTTATTCATCAAGAAAGTTATCTTTTACAATAAAATCATCATTATTATTCTGCATTCTAGAAACAAAATCAACAATTGTATTTTCTTTTCGTGGTCTATCAAGAATGGTCATGTTGAATTCTTGTAACAATAACAACCATATTGTAATTCTACCATTAGCAATTGGTTTGTTCAATAGATACCTAATGGAAGAATGATATGTATGAATGAAAGTTTCATAACCAATGATATAGTGACGAAACTTACTAATGGCATGCATAACAACTAAAAACTCCTTTGTTGTTACATTGTAATTTAACTCTGTTGGGGTCAGATTTTTGCTTGTATAATAGATAGCATAAGGTGTTAAATCTTTTTGTTCCAACACAAATCCTAGATCTGTATCTGAAGCATCAGTAGAAATGTGGAAAGGAAGAGACCAATTACGTCCCCTTAGAATTGGTGCTTTAGTAATCTTTTGTTTCAATGTCTCAAATGCTTTTTAACAGTCAGAATTCCAAACAAATTCACAATCTTTTGTAAGGAGTTTGAAAAGTGGAGAGGCTATTTTTGTGAAATTTTCTATGAATCTTCTATAATATCCAATAAATCTGAGAAAACTTCTAACATCTCTTTGACAAACAGAAATTGAAATTTTGGAAATTATTTCTACTTTAGATGTATCCACTTTAATTCCATCACTATAAATATGGTGGCCTAAAATAATCCTTCATTGAACATCATAGAATATTTCTCATGGCTTAATGAAAGGTTTTCCTCATTACATCTAACAAGAACCTTTTCCAAGTTTTGAATAACTTCCTCAAAAGTATCACCATGCATAGTAAAGTCATCCGTGTATACTTCCACACAATCATGAATTAGATCAAAAAAGATACCTAAAACCGCTCTCTAAAATGTGTCAGGTGCATTACATAATCCAAAGGGAAGTGCCCTATAGGCATATGTTCCCCATGGACATGTAAAAGTAGTTTTATATTGATCTTCTAGTGCTAGTTGGATTTGGTTATATCCACGAAAACCATATAAAAATGAAAAATACTTCTTACCTACCAAGGTATCTATAAAGGGTAGTGGAAAATGATCTTTCAAAGTAGCTTTGTTTAATTCCCTATAGCCAATACACACTCTCCATTTTCCATTTTTTTGTTGGAAAGATCACTAAAGGTGACACCCATTGACTATCTAATATTTGATAGATCAAATTCACATTAAGTAACTTTTGTAATTCCTCCCTAACAATTTCTCTCAAATTAGGATTCATCCTTCTATGAGGTTGTCTTACTGGTTTGCCATTTTCCTGAATATAAATATGATGCATACAAGTTTTAGGATCAATTCCTTTCATATCAGTGTACTCCCATGCATAAGAAGAAGAGTGTTTTTGTAGCATCTATATAAATTTTCTCTTTTGAAATTATTCCAAATTAGTATTAGTACTCAATGTTTTATCTAGAGAAATTTATACTTGAGAATTGCCAAACTTTTCCATAGAATGTAAAGCTATTTGGTGATATGTTAGATATTCAATATTGTGTTGCTCTTTAAAACTTTGATATTTCTACCCAGATGCAGGTGATTTTAGAAGGCATTAATGGAGATTTTAATGAGCGCTGGCGCTCGGCCATGCCAACTGCTGGCCAGCGCTAATCCCCACGACCTTACCTGGCTCATGATGGTTCATTTCAGTTGTGAACAAATCCGAATGCAGATTGATATTAATGCTTACATCCGCCGAGACATAGTAGGAGATGGTTTTATCATGGAGTTTTCGGCTTTCAATTCCATTGCTTGTGCCCCATCTCATATTTGTTGCTTGCCTCCTGCTAGATTACCCTACAGGAATTCGTTCTCTGAGGTTCTATACCGATTCCTGGCTGTTCTTCATTCTAGTTTTGGGGCGTCTTGCTCCCACTCTATGTCTTGCTCTCTAAGGATTCCTCATATTCCTGTTGTGCAGTTTAGATCCCGGCATTCTCCTAAAGGTTTTTGTGCTTTTTTGTTATCCCCTTGTCGCCTAACCATGGTCTCGCATAGAATCAGAAGTCGTCATGGCGGAAACAGGGGTGCTCATGCGCGGCCTCGAACAACTCCTTTTGTGGATCAGCCTTCGCCTAATGTTTCTCCACCTTCGTCCCAAGCGCCTTCTCCCTCGTCCAGCCCTGCTAGAAATCCCTTCCCGCATAATGCATTTCAATCTACCCACTTCAAATTTTAGAGCAGCTTAAATAAGCCCGTCATTACTGCTAATATTACCATAATTTTCTCTGATGAAGAAGCTGTGGTTCGGCCTCCGGCGAGTAATGTAGTAGAGCATCCTCAGGGCACTCTCAGAGTTGCGACTAGCCTTGGTTCTTGACAGACTTCTGCAGATGATTGTAAGGTGGAGGGGCATGGCGCTTCGCATGGTGAGGGGGTTAATCCTAGCGCTTCACAAACACCTGGTGGAAACCCTCCTGCAGTCAATGTTTCAATGGATTTCGTTGCTAGCTCTAGTGGCACCCGTCCTAAGTCGTTTCCTCCAGATGGCAGCAACGTGGGAGATATGGAACGTGATGGTGTTTTATGGCACGACAATGCATGCCCTGTCATCGAGGAGTCGTTGGACCAGGACATCTCTATGTGATGCCACCTGGTCTCCTCCATGTCTACTCAGATTTTTCCTTTGGTTCGTGGGTCAGGTTCGGTCTCTTCTGTTTTTTGATGTTCAGGCTCTGTATCGGATGTCCGGCAAGCTGGTTCCATGTCTTTGTGACTCGGAAGTTTAAGATCCTGGTTCTGCTCAGGTGGTAGGCAATCTGGTTCTATGTCTTTTTAGCTCTAAAGTTAATGGTCTCACGGCTGACATGTACAGTTTTGTTATCTATAGGCTTGGTCTTTTTTATGTTTCAAAGGGTTTATCCTATTTCTGCTCCATGGTTTACCAGTCTATGTCAAGCTTCTATGGCTGGTTTATGCATCACTGTAATGGTTTTTTCCCAAGTTTGGGATGGCTCAGTCTCTCTAGAAAGCATTCATATGCTCTTGTCTGAGGCTTCAGCCTCTCTCTAACTTTATTTTCATTTTCACTTAATAGATTAGCCTTTACTTAGAAAAAAAAAAAAAAAAAAAAAAAAAAAAAAAAAAAAAAAAAAAAAAAAATAAAACAATAAAAAACAAAAAAAACACTTTGATATTTCTCACAATATGAAGAAGAATCATTTATTCATTAAATTTATCAATTGGTCCTCTTCATCTAATTGGAAAGAGTATAAACTCGTTGTGTTAGGGTCCCACCCTAACCCCCTTATCTATGTAATGGGACCACGTCATGGTTAAGAGTCAATAAATCCCATATTAATAATTGTAAGTGGTTAATCCGCAATTAATAAAGGAACCATAGTTAGTTGCAAATGGGTCGTAGTAATAGAGGGTATTAGTAATAAGCGGTATTGACCCGTGGTATTACTTGTAGGAGTCATATATAAAGGATAGTAACTCCCTGCGAGGAGCATCGTGTCTTATTTTTGTAATCGAACTCTGCTCTATTGGAGGTTGCCCCCTCGAAGAGGCAAGTGAACATTACTCTCTGAATAATAAAGTCTTCGCTATTCTGTGTTCTGGATATCTTTTCTTCGCATATTCTGTGTTATCGGTCTCTTTTCTTCGCATATTCTGTGTTTGGGTATCATTTGCAGGTTAAGAAGCATAACATTTAATATTGGGAGTTGAAGACTCAACAGAAAAAGTATAAGAGGAGGTTTGAGGGTCAATTAGAGATACACCAAGATTGATTAGTCTGATTGATTTTCTAGAGCGGGGTTTGTTGAGAAAATTCAAACAAGTGATCTGAGTTGCAGCAAGGGGCAATGAGTGCATAGTAGAGAAGCAAAAATAGTGTTGAAGGACCATCGTAGAGATTGAGGAGGCTACGCAGTGCCAGCAAGAGCCACATAGAGGGCTAGAGTGACTGTGCAGAGGCTAGCAGGGCCTGCATGGGTGACACATAAGGCCAGAGAGCCAGCGCAGAGCAGCAAAAAGCTGATGCATGGGGGTTTCAAAGTGACGTAGAGAACAGGAGGGCTGACGCAGAGCCTCAGAGAAGTGTTGGAGAGATTTTCATGGAGCAGACTTGCTAAATATTTGCTTCCGAAGAGAGGTATTACTGCCAGATAGATATCTTTGTTGGGTGAGCCAGTTTGGCACCCTAGTTGTACTCAAGAAAGTTGCTTAATAATAAAACCCTCAAAACCATTGCATCGATTTTCCCAAGTTGGGTTTTTCCGGGGACGATTGTCCAAAAATAACGGTGTCCCTTGTGTGTTTGTCTGTTATTTCAGTTGATGATCTGTAGATGGTTGAGACTGCATTTGTGTTTATTTTCAGTATTTATATGGTTAAATAACTTCTTAAAAAAATAAACAAGTAGGTGAAATAAACCAGATAATGCAGGAAGCATTTCTGACGTGTTAGACTTAGAAATTTCAACAGGGTATCAGAGCGTTACAGATCACAGGAGAGATGAAGGCACCAGCTAAATCACAAAATTTGCAGCAGAAACAATTGTGCCAAGAGACAGAGTTGTTCCTAAGTAGAAGGTAGCAGCGAATGAGTGACGCAGAGGGCCTGCGTTATCATTTCGAGCCAGATAGAGGGCCAACGTAGAGGCAGAGAGAGGTAGAAGAGGCTCACGAAGAGCCATGTCATCCTACTCAGGGAGGTAGGCTTGATGTTGTTGGCCAGAGGAGCGATTCAGCCTTGCTGGGATTGTGCAAAGCTAAGAGGCTTAGTTTCTTCAGCGGCTGGGGCCTAAGGAGTTGTGGATAGATTGTGGCTTGGGAAACTGGTGGGGTGTTGTTGCTGTCGAAGCAGAACAATACCTAACATGACAAAAGTTAGAACCAAGGCAGAGGGAGCCGCTGCCTTGAGGGATTTCTAGCCAAGAAATCCAGATCCGTATTACAAGTGCATAGAGGATTGGAGAGGAGCAGTTCGACAGCTGGAAGGAGGATTTCGAGGAGGGAAATCGAGACTCAGGGGGAGTCTAGGAGAGAACTTCCAAAAGGGAAGTCAAGGCTCAGAGGGAGTCCAGGAGAGGAGCGGAGATGGCAATGAACGGACTAAGGGATCAGGATAGGTTGGACGGGGTCTCCAACTTTTTCATTTGGAAGGCCAGGATCCTATCTGTTCTAGATAGACATCGCATTAAGGGCTTCGCCTTGAGAACCTGGCTATCCTAGTTGACCCGGCTGATAATGAAAGGTACGAGGATGCAATGGCCAAGGCAAAATGCATAATCCTTGATGGGGTCAAGGATCATGTAGTTCAACATATTGCTAAGAAGAAAACGACAAAGGAAATGTGGGATACCTTGACGACATTGTATCAGGGCATTTCCGTGCAGAGGAAGATGCTAGCAGAAAACGAATTACGGTCATATCAGATGCAGAAGGGGGAGCAGATAGATCTATACCTCAGTAGGTTGCAGGAGATTTGAGACCAACTTACATCCATAGGGGCCATGCTGGATCAGAAGTTCATGGTGAGGACCGCCCTGAATGCAGTCTCCGAGGATTGGGAGACATTTGTCCAAAGCATTTTGGGCAGAGCTAATCTTCTAGGATGGGAAGAGATGTGGGTAGTTGTTCACAAAGAAGTGATCAGACCGCTGACCAAGGTGAGAAGTAGCAGCAAAGGAGGTCGAATCAAGAAAGAGGCGGAGGATGCGACTCTGGCATTTGTGGGACGACAGGGGAAGAGAAAGAAGGACATCTCCAAGATGAAGTGCTTCTATTGTGGGGAGTTGGGTCATTATGCAACCCAGTGTCCCAGAAAGAACAAGGGAGAGGCTTCTGATTCCAAGGCATCTTTGGCTAAGGCGAAGAAAGAAGTTGAGACGAATGACCACTGTGCCATGAGTGCTCATGCACCTCTAGAGAAGGGGTGGGGTGACATCGAGCTGTAGTCACGAGGACTACAAAAGATGCGGGGCAAGATCCTTGAGGTACCCAAACTCTTGGACCATATCTGGCTATGGGAGTGCCGAGAGATTGTAGAAGGATGATGGGTGTCGGTAGAAGTAAGATGCGGATGGAGCAATAAGGCAGTGCTAGAGTGCAGTGGTCTCTAGCAACAAAGTGAGGGTTGTAGCAGTGCGAGAGGCACAGAGGTGGTTGCAGCAGTGCAGAAAGGCACAAAGGTGGTTGTAGCAGTGCGAGAGGTGTTGTAGTAGCGTAGAGGCAGCAGAGGGAGCATGGGATAGCAGCAGAAGTAGCTTCAGCATCAAGGGGTTTCTAGCCTGACAAGGATTTCAGTAGTTGGGTAGATCAATTACTTACTTCTTAGTAACTGAGTTGCAGTGCAACAATTAGCAGTGGTAGTGTTATGGGCAACACGATGCAGCATGATGAGAGAGAACTGCAGTGCAGATGCAGTGTTGGGAGGAAGGACCAACAACATCATGGATGCATAGGGAGTTGCAGTACAGATGTAGCAGTGGCAATGGCAGAGCCATCGGTAGCAGTATAGGAGGCAGTAGTGTAGAGGATGTTGGGCAGCAAGCCAAGCATCAGCATAGGTATCGGTGTCGGATGATCAGGGTGATGTTCAGTGGTGGAGCATTACTAGAGCACATTCTTCGCTAAGAGGGAGTGTTGATTTGGGGTAGCATCAAATGTGCTCTAGCCATGAAAATTGGTGGAGAGGCTAAAGCACATGAGATCTCCAAGGCCCATAAATGGTTTGGGGAAATTCCACCCGGTTAGAGAGATATTAAAATAATTAATATTTTTAATGAGTTCCTATGTCTAAACTAAGGAAAATAAAAATATTAACGGGTATCAATATAAAACTGGGTGAGAATGTTCTAAATGACATGGATTAAGCCAAATCTAATCTTAGCCGTTGATTAGAGATTTAATATTGGCAGTTGAAGACTCAACAGAAAAAGTATAAGAGGAGGTTTAAGGGTCAGTTAGAGATACACCAAGACTGATCAGTCAGTTTGATTTTCTAGAGTGGGGTTTGTTGAGAAAATTCAAACAAGTGATCTGAGTTGCAGCAAGGGGCAGTGAGTGCATAGTAGAGAAGCAAAAATAGTGCCAAAGGACCAGCGCAGAGATTGAGGAGGCTACGCAGTGCCAGCAAGAGCCACGTAGAGGGCCAGAGTGACTACGTAGACGCTAGCAGGGGCTGCATGGGTGACGCATAAGGCCAGAGAGCCAGCGTAGAGCAGCAGAAGGTTGATGCAAGGGGTTTCAAAGTGACGTAGAGAACAGGAGGGATGACGTAGAGCCTCAGAGAAGTGTTGGAGAGATTTTTGTGGAGTAAACTTGCTAAATATTTGCTTCTGAAGAGAGGTATTACTGCCAGATAGATATCTCTGTTGGGTGAGCCAGTTTGGCACCCTAGTTGTAATCAAGAAAGTTGCTTAATAATAAAACCCTCATAATCGTTGCATCGGTTTTCCCAAGTTGGGTTTTTCCAGGGACGATTGTCCAAAAATAACAGTGTCCCTTGTGTGTTTGTCTATTATTTCAGTTGATGATTAGTAGATGGTTGAGACTGCATTTGTGTTTATTTTCAGTATTTATATGGTTAAATAACTTGTTAAAAAAATAAACAAGTAGGTGAAATAAACCAGATAATGTAGGAAGCATTTCTGACGTGTTAGACTTAGAAATTTCAACATGGTATCAGAACGTTACAGATCACAGGAGAGCTGAAGGCACCAGCTAAATCAGAAAATTTGCAGCAGAAACAATTGTGCCAAGAGACAGAGTTGTTCCTAAGTAGAAGGTAGCAATGAATGAGTGACGCAGAGGGCCTGCGTCATCATTTCGAGCCAGATAGAGGGCCAACGTAGAGGCAGAGAGAGGCAGAAGAGACTCACAAAGAGCCATGTCATCCTACTCAGTTAGGTAGGCTTCATGCAGTTGGCCAGAGGAGCGATTCAGCCTTGCTAGGATTGCGCAGAGCTAAGAGGCTCAGTTTCTTCAGCTGCTGGGGCCTAAGGAGTTGTGGGTAGATTGTGGCTTGGGAAACTGGTGGGGTTTTGTTACTGTTGAAGCAGAACAATACTTAACATGACAAAACCAAGGTAGAGGGAGCCGCTGCCTTGAGGGATTTCTAGCCAAGAAATCCAGATCCGTATTACAGGTGCATAGAGGATCGAAGAGGAGCAGTTCGACAGTTGGCGGGAGGATTTCGAGGAGGGAAATCGAGACTCAGAGGGAGTCTAGGAGAGAACTTCCAGAAGGGAAGTCGAGACTCAGAGGGAGTCCAGGAGAGGAGCGGAGATGGCAATGAACGGACTAAGGGATTAGGACAGGTTGGACGGGGTCTCCAACTTTTTCATCTGGAAGGCCAAGATCCTATCTGTTCTGGATAGACATCGCATTAAGGGCTTCGCCTTGAGAACCTGGCTATCCTAGTTGACCTGGCTGATAATAAAAGGTACAAGGATGGAATGGCCAAGGCAAAATGCATAATCCTTGATGGGGTCAAGGATCATGTAGTTCAACATATTGCTAAGAAGAAAACGGCAAAGGAAATGTGGGATACCTTGACGACATTGTATCAGGGCATTTCCGTGCAGAGGAAGATGCTACTAGAAAACGAGTTACGGTCATATCAGATGCAGAAGGGGGAGCAGATAGATCTATACCTCAACAGGTTGCAGGAGATTTGGGACCAACTTACTTCCATAGGGGCCACGTTGGATCAGAGTTCATGGTGAGGATCACCCTGAATGCAGTCTCCGAGGATTGGGAGACATTTGTCCAAAGCATTTTGGGCAGAGCTAATCTTCTAGGATGGGAAGAGATGTGGGTAGCTCTTCACAAATAAGAGATCAGACGGCTGACCAAGGCGGGAAGTAGCAACAAAGGAGGTCGAATCAAGAAAGAGGAGGAGGAGGATGCGGCTCTGGCATTTGCGGGACGACATGTGAAGAGAAAGAAGGACATCTCCAAGATGAAGTGCTTCTATTCTGGGGAATTGGGTCATTATGCAACCCAGTGTCCCAAAAAGAAGAACAAGGGAGAGGCTTCTGACTCCAAGGCAGCTCCGGCTAAGGCGAAGAAAGAAGTCGAGATGGATGACCACTGTGCCATGAGTGCTCATGCACCTCTAGAGAAGGGGTGGGGTGACATCGAGCTGTAGTCACGAGGACTACAAAAGATGCGGGGCAAGATCCTTGAGGTACCCAAACTCTTGGACCATATTTGGCTATGGGAGCACCGAGAGACTGTAGCAGGATGATGGATGTTGGTAGAAGCAAGATGCGGATGGAGCAATAAGGCAGTACTAGAGTGCAGTGGTATCTAGCAACAAAGTGAAGGTTGTAGCAGTGCGAGAGGCACAAAGGTGGTTGCAGCAGTGCAGAAAGGCACAAAGGTGGTTGTAGCGGTGCGAGAGGTGTTGCAGTAGCATAAAGGCAGCAGAGGGAGCATGGGATAGCAGCAGAAGTAGCTTCAACATCAAGGGGTTTCTAGCCTGACAAGGATTTCAGTAGTTGGGTAGATCAATTACTTACTTCTCAGTAACTGAGTTGCAGTGCAACAATTAGCAGTGGTAGTGTTATGGGCAACACGATGCAGCATGATGAGAGAGAATTGCAGTGCAGATGCAGTGTTGGGAGGAAGGACCAACAACAGCACGGATGCATAGGGAGCTACAGTACAGATGTAGCAGTGGCAGTGGCAGAGCCATGGGTTGCAGTATAGGAGGCAGTAGTGTAGAGGATGTTGGGCAACAGGCCAAGCATTAGCACAGGTACCAATGTCGGATGATCAAGGTGATGTTCAGTGGTGGAGCATTACTAGAGCACATTCTTCGCTAAGAGGGAGTGTTGATTTGGGGTAGCATCGAATGTGCTCTAGCCATGAAAATTGGTGGAGAGGCTAAAGCACATGAGATCTCCAAGGCCCAGAAATGGTTTGGGGAAATTCCACCCAGTTAGAGAGATATTAAAATAATTAATATCTTTAATGAGTTCCTATGTCTAAACTTAGGAAAAGAAAAATATTAATGGGTATTAATATAAAATTGCGTGAGAATGTTCTAAATGACATGGATCAAGCCAAATCTAATCTTAGCTGTTGATTAGAGATTTAATCTCGGTCATTGAAGTCTCAACTGAAAAAATATAAGCGGAGGTTTGAGAGTCAATTGGAGATACACCAAGATTGATCAATTAGTTCGATTTTCTAGAGCAGGGTTTGCTGAGAAAATTCAAACAAGTGATCTGAGTTGCAGCAAGGGGCAGTGAATGCATAGCAGAAATAGTGCCAAAGGACCAGCGCAGAGATTGAAGAGGCTACGTATTGCCAGTAGGAGCCACGTAGAGGGCCAGAGTGACTGCGTAGAGGCTAGCAGGGCCAACATGGGTGACGCAAAAGGCCAGAGAGCTAGCGCAAAGCAGCAGAAGGCTGGCGTAGGGGGTTTTAGAGTGACGCAGAGAACAAGAGGGTTGGCGCAGCCTTAGAGAAGCATTGGAGAGATTTTCGTGGAGCAGACTTGCTGAATATCTACTTCCGAAGAGAGGTATTACTGCCAGATAGATATCTCTGTTGGGTGAGCCAGTTTGGCACCCTAATTGTACTCAAGAAAGTTGCTTAATAATAAAACCCTCAGAATCGTTGCACTAGTTTTCCCAAGTTGGGTTTTTCCGGGGACGATTATCCAAAAATAATGGTGTCCCTTGTGTGTTTGTTTGTTGTTTCGGTTGACGATCTGTAGATGGTTGAGACTGCATTTGTGTTTATTTTCAAAATTTATATGGTTAAATAACTTGTTAAAAAAAAATAAACAAGTAGGTGAAATAAACTAGATAACGCAGGAAGCATTTCTGACGTGTTAGACTTATAAATTTCAACACCAAATGAGGTAGTTTAGTAGCTGTTGTAATTTGTTGTCCCAGATTTCTTAGGCACAAGACATGGAACACATTATGGACCCTGCTCCCTAGGGGAAGCTCCAACTCATACGCTACCTCCCCAACTCTCCTAGTCACCCTGTAAGGCCCATAAAAGCGGGGCTTGTGTTTTTTTGTGCCCTTCCACTTGAGGGTGGACTGTCCGTAAGGTTGGAGCCTCAAGAACACTAGTCCCCAACCTCGAAATGTCTCTCCACTCGACCCCTATCTGCGTAGAGCTTATGTTGATTCTGTGTCGCCTGCAGGTTATCCTTGAGCTCACGAAGGATATCTTGACTTTCCTGTATCTAGTCCTTGGCCCCTATTGTCTCCAAAAGCCACATTAGCAAATGTCAATGCATCATAACCATACAAGGCGCAGAAAGGGGTCATACATATGGACATGTGGTGGGTAGTGTTGTAACAATACTCACCCAAATGCAACCACTTCACCCACGCCCTTTGACGCCCAGTCACGTAGTTGTGTAAGTAGCCCTCCAGCCATTTATTTACTACCTCTGTTTCGTCATCCATCTGAGGGTGATAGCTCATGCTGGGAGTGAGCTCTGTCCCCACAAGCCTAAACAACTCCTGCTAGAACTCCCCCATGAACTTCTTGTCATTGTCACTCACAATGGCCTTGGGGAGACCATGAAGCCGAAACACCTCTCTGAAGAATAGCTTTGCCACCTAAGGCCGAATACCGAGCTGGAATGGCGAAAAAATGGGCATACTTCGTTAACTGGTCCACCACCACGTAAATACAATCTCGCCCCTACACTGTTGGTAACCCGGTGATGATGAAATCCATCGAGATGCTCTCCTATGTCCTCTCAGAGATAGGGAGAGGCTACAATAAACCTGTCAGATGTACTTGCTCCACCTTATTGCTCTGACATGTATCACACTCCCTCACATGCCTCAACACGTCCTCCTTAAGGCCCTTCCACGTGAATCGCTCCCTGATGGCCCTGTAAGTCTTCCGGAAACCCTTGATGTCTGGCTAAAGGTGAGTTGTGAGTTGCCTGTAAGATCTTCTCCTTCAATTGGGAGCCAAGCATTAAGTAAATCCTATCTTTGTAGTAAATAACCTCATGCATCACCCTGTATCGCTCATCTTGTGCCACGCCATCAAGGATCTGGCATGCATGCTTATCCTTGGAGTACTCAACCAGTAGTTGTGCTCTCCAATCAGGGGTGATGCTCATGAGTGAGAGGGTTGCAGGCCTCCTCGGCAACGTATCTGCCACCACATTCTACCGACCCCTGACATACTCTATGTCAAAGTGATAAGCTTGGATCTTGCTGACCCATTTTTGCTGCCTCTCCTCTAGCTGCTTCTGCTCTAGGAAAAATAAAAAATTGTTGTCATCAGTCTTCACCTTGAACTTGTTACCCACCAAGTACTGCTTGAACTTGGCCAATGCATGGATGATGGCCAACATCTCCTTGTCATATATGGGGTACAACCTCTCATGCGGTTGTAGCTTCCGACTCTCAAAAGCAATACGGTGGCCATTCTATGTTGGTACAACTCCAATGCCCTCTCTCGATGCATCACACTCCAAGACGAAAGGCTGAGAAAAAATTGGCAATGCCAAAATTGGGCAAGTGCTCATGACTACCTTGAGGTGCTCAAGGGCCTCTTGCGCGGTATCTGTCCAGCTGAACGCTCCCTTCTTTGTGAGGTTTGTAAGGGGTGCAACTAGCTGTGAAAATCCCCTTACAAAACACCAACAATAGGTGAATATGCCTAGGAACCCCTCAACTCTATAATGTTCCTGGGTGTGGATCGTTCAATGATAGCACGGATCTTCTCCTGGTTGACTTTGACCCCATCCTCATCAATCACGTGCCCCTAGTACAACATCTTCGTCATCCCAAACTCACACTTGGACATCTTAGCAAAGAACTGATGCTCCTCCAAGATCCTCAAGACTTGCTCTAAATGCTGCAAGTGCTCCTCAACCATCATGCCATAAATGAGTATATCATCAAAGAATACCAGGACAAATCTGCATAGGTGCTTGCAGAACACTTGGTTCGTGCAAGACTGGAATGTGGCGGGAGCATTGGTGAGCCCAAAAGGAATAACCAAGAACTCAAAATGTCCATAGTGGCACTTGAAGGCTGTCTTCAGAATATCCTGCTCACGCACCTTGATCTGATGGTATCTCGAGTGCAAGTCTATCTTAGAGAAGTACTTGGCTCCTCTAAGCTCATCCATCAATTTGTCAATCCGGGGTATGGAGTATTGGCTCTTCTTCATCTTGTTCAATGCTCGGTAGCCAATGCACATATGAAGACACCCGTCCTTTTTCTTCACCAACACCACTGATGAAGCAAAAGGGTTAGTACTCGGCCTAATGTGCCCCAACGCCGACAACTCATGGATGGTCGTCTCAATCTTATCCCTTTAGGCCTTGGGGTGTTTGTAAGGGGTGGTGATGACTGCGTCAACCCCTTCCTCCAGCACTATGGTGTGCTCAAACCCCCGATTTGGTGGACTACCTAGTGGGATCTAGCGAAAACCCCCTGATACCTCTCTAACAAGACTAATATGTCTGGATGGATTGGCCGTGTCTGAGTCCTTGTCTCTAAAAGCCTGAGCTCCATTGCCCACTTTATGTCCCCATGCTGCAAATACGCCTCCATTCGATGAGCGAAGACTGTCTGGGGTGGGTAGGAATGCATTCCCCTCAACACTACCAACTTCCCATTTGGGCCCATAAATTCCATCACCAACTTCTGCCAATCAGTGGTGACCCTCCCCAATGAGTACAACCATTGGACACCCAACACCACATTGGTGTTCGGAACATCAATCACAAAGACATGGTTAGTGACAGAGTAGTTCCTCATCGTCAGAGTCAAGTTTGGGACATACTTCATGCACTGCATCGTCCAGTCTCCTGGCACCAACACTGAAAACCCCTCAAATGTCTCTGTGCGAATGCCCCCTCCACTCCACCATCTGGGCATCGATAAAGTTGTGGGTGGCCCCACTGTCTACTAGGACTAACACACGCTTCCCCTGTACAACCACTCTAATCCTGAGTATCAAGTACTTCAGAACTCCCTGAAGTGAAGCGAGAACTCCCTCAAATGGAGTGAATAGTCCTCCTCCACGTTGTGGTGGGGGTGCTCCCCTTGATGACTGCACCCCCTCATCTCCCTGGTCTACGCCTAACTCAACCTCCTCATCCGACTCACTATCTGAATACACCTCAATGTAATGGGCCTTGCCCTTGGTGCACTTGAAGAGGTAGCACTGAGGAATTTTCGTGGGGCAGACTGGGACCTGAGAGGCAGACGCAGAGCTGTAGAGGGTGATGCAGTCCCTGGAGGGTGACAGTTCCAGAGAGAAGCTTTGGAGCAGCATTTGTTGTCTAGGTAAGGAATTGTTGAAGTTGTTGTGGGATCAATCATTCGGTCGCCGATTAGCCAGAATATCTGTCTCCGAGGAGAGGTACTTCTACCAAGGAAAATCTCTGAAAGGTGAGCCATTTCTGGCACCCTAGTTGTATTCAGAAACTGCATAAGAATAAAACACTCATATCTGCTGCACCGATTTTCCTGCATTGGGTTTTTCTGGGGACGATTGTCCAAAAATAACGGTGTCCTTGTGTGATTGTCTCAGTTATTTTAGTTGTTGATCTGTATATGTGTTAAGGTTGCATTTGTGTTTATTTCAGTATTTATATTTATAAATAACTTGTTAATGGAAAGAACAAGTAGGAGATAGTAAACTAGATAATGCAGTAGGGATTTTTGATGTGTCAGACTTAGAAATTTCAACATGGTATCAAAGCGATTGCATATCAAAGAACTGAAGACACCAATTGAAGAGATTTGAGAATTTGCAGCAGAGAAGCAACTGTCCCGAGAGACAACGTCGTTCCAGAGCTGAAGAGGCAAGAGGAGTGATGTAGTGCAAAGAGGGTGACGCAGAGGCTCATGCAGAGCCTGCGTCAGTATTCTGAGCCAGGCGAAGGGCCAGCACAGAGGCAGAGAGGGGCAGCACATGCTCATGCAGAGCCCTGTCATCCTTCTCAGCCAGGAAGGATTGACGCAGTTGGCTGGGAAGAGCAGATTCAACTTACACTGTGATTGTGCAGAGCCTGAACGGATCAGGTTCTTCAGTTGTCGGGGCTAAGGGAGCTGTGCAGATTGTGATTTGAGTAGCTGGTGGGACGTTGTCTCTGTCTGTACAAAACAATGTCTAAGGAGACAGAACCAAGGTAGAGGGAAGCACTACCTCGACATATTTCTAGCCAAGAAATCTAGATTCGGGTTGCAGCGGCAAAGGAGGATTGGAGAAGAGTGTTCGACAGTTGGTCAGAGGATTTCCAGGAGGGAAGTCGAGACTCAGAGGGAGTCTAGAGAAGAGGAGCAAAGATGACAGCAAACGGATTGAGGGATTAGGACAAATTGGATGGGGCTTCCAATTTTGTCATCTAGAAGGTCGGGATCCTGGTAGTCCTGGATAGACATCGCATCAAGGACTATGCCTTGAAAACTATGGCTATCCCAGGTGACCCAGCTGAGAACGAGAAGTATGAGGATACCCAGTCGAGGGTGAAGTGCATGATCATGATCCTTGACGGGGTCAAAGATCATGTCATACCACATACTGCCGAGAAGAACACAACAAAGGAGATGTGGGACAGTTTGACGACCTTATATTAGGGCACTTCCATGCAACGGGAGATGCTATTGGAGAATCAGCTGCGGTCATATCAGATGCAAAAGGGAGAGCAGATAGATCCATTCCTTCTCAGGTTGCAGGAGAGTCGTGACCAACTTACTTCTGTAGGGTCTACACTAGATCCAGAGTTTGCGGTCAGGACTGCCCTGAATGCAGTCTTCGAGGATTGGGAGACATTTGTCCAAAATATTTTAGGCAGGGCTACTCTTCCAGGTTGGGAGGAGATGTGGGCAGCTCTTTGCCGAGAAGAGATCAAAGGGTTGACCAAGGCGGGGAGTAGTGGCAAGGGAGGTCGAATCAAGAAAGAGGAGGATGCAGCTCTAGCATCTGCAGGACAGCAGGGGAAGAGGAACGAGAAGGATATCTCCAAGGTGAAGTGCTTCCATTGTGGGGAGTTGGGACATTATGCATCTGAGTGTCCCAGGAAGAAAAACAAGGGAGAAGCTTCTGACTCCAAGGCAACTCCAGCTAAGGTGGAGAAAGAAGTCGAGACTGATGACGACTGTGCCATGAGTTCTCATGCACCTTGAGAGAAGAGGTGGGGAGACATTGAGTTGTAGTCAGGGGGACTACATATTAGGGGCAAGATCCTTGAGGTGCCCAAACTCTTGGATCATATCCGGCTACGGGAGCCCTTAACGACAGTAGCAGGATGATAGAGGTCGGGTGGAGCAAAGTGTAGTGGAGTAGCAATGCAGTGCTTGGGTGCAAGAATCTGAGGCAGCGTAGTGGAGGTTGCAACAATGCAAGAGGCACAAAGGTGTATGCAGCGGCGCAGTCGCAGCAGAGGGAGCACAGGATAGCAGCAAAGGCAACTTCAGTTTCACAAGGCTTCCAGACTGACCGGGATCTCAGTATTTGGGTAGGTCAATTACTTACTTTTCGGTCACTGAGTTGCAATGCAGCAATTAGCAGTGGCAGTGATAGGGGCAGCATGTTCAGAGGCAGCTGCAGTACAGATGTAGCAGTGACAATGGCAGTGTCATGGGCAACAGTACAAGAAGCAGCAGTGCAGGGGATGTGAGGCAGCAGGCCAAGCATTAGCACAGGTATCGATGCGGAGGATCAATGTGGTGTTTCTGTGGTGAAGCATTACTAGAGCACATTCCTCGCTAAGAGGGGGTGTTGATTTTTGGTAGCATCGAATGTGCTATAGCCATGAAAATAGGTGGAGAGGCTAAAGCATATGAGATTTCCAAGATCGAGAAATCGTTTGGGGAAATTCCACCCGGATGGAGAGATATTAAAATAATTAATATTTTTAATGGGGTTCCTAAGTCTAAACTTAGGAAAATTAAAATATTAATGTGTATTAATATATCATGGGTGAGAAAGTTCTAAATAACGAGGATCAAGCCAAATCTAATCTTAGCCGTTGATTAGGGACTTAATCTCGGCTATTGAATTGTCAACAGGAAAAGTATAAGAGGAGGCTTGAGGGTCTGTTAGAGACACACCAAGTTGATCAGTGAATTCGATTTTCTGAGGCAGGGTTTGCTGAGAAATCAAACTAGTGATCTGTTGCAGTGATGGGCAGTTCGGCAAAAGGCCAAGAATACATATCAGAGAGGTAGAGAAAGTGTCAAAGAGACAATGCAGAGCCTAGGAAGGTTGATGCAAAGGCTAAGTAGGCTAACGCAGAAGATGCAGAGGGCCAAGAGGCTGACGCAACGGTAGCAGAGGCTACGCAAAGTTGACGCTGGACTGAAGAGGCAGTGCTAAGGATTTTTCGTGGGACAGACTGGGAGCTGAGAGGCAGACGCAGAGCCGTAGAGGGTGACACAGTCCCTGGAGGGTGATGCAGTCCCTGAAGGGTGACGCAGTTCCACAGAGAAGCTTGGAGTAGCTTTTGCTGTCCAGCTAAGGAACTGTCGAAGTTGTTTTGGGATCAATCATTCGGTTGCTGATTAGCTGGAATATCTATCTCCGAGGAGAGGTACTTCTGCCAAGGAAAATCTCTGAAGGGTGAGCCATTTCTGGCACCCTAGTTTTATTCAGAAACTGCATAATAATAAAACCCTCATATCTATTGCACTGGTTTTCCCGAATTGGGTTTTTTTGGGGATGATTGTCCAAAAATAACGGTGTCCCTTGTGTGATTGTCTCAGTTATTTCAGTTGCTGATCTATATATGTGTTAAGGATGCATTTGTGTTTGTTTCGGTATTTATATTTATATATAACTTGTTAATGGAAAGAACAAATAGGAGATAATAAACTAGATAATGCAGTAGCGACTTTTGATGTGTAAGACTTAGAAATTTCAACAAACTTTTGGTCGACCCATCATAATTGGGGAGTGTAAGCTTCCCCGCTATCTTTTGCACCTCCTGGCTAGACTGTCCCCCTCTATAGTGTGTTCCAGCTCCATTGGTGCGTCTTTCTTTGAGGTGGATGTACTCCCCAAAGTACATCATTCTTGTGATCCTAGGGTCTAGTCCCTCATACCCATCAATATCAGATGCAACTGAGTTAACCAAATCTACAACTGGGTTGGGTTCCCTCTTTGACTCTATCTCATCCACAAATGGGGCATAGTAGGACAACCTGTTTGGCCACGTAAAGGGGTGTGAGTGGGCTGATATGTATGGCTTTCCCCCCTGCTCTGGAACCTCCATCCCCTTGGGGTTTTGCTACTGGCATCACATCCATCATAAGTTGCCCCTGCCTCAACATATGTTGATTTGTTCTCAGCGACTCCTCCAATATCTGGTTCTGAACTCCCTGTCTGGGTTGTTTGTTTTCATCCTGGTTATCCATGTGACCCCTAATGTTTTCCACCTTTGTATCAGAAAATGGGTCCTGTTCTCCCTCTCTACCTTGGCCCCTTACTCTTCCTCTACCATGGTCTCTCTAGAAGACAACCCCTTGGTATCTGGGTGCATCACCACCTCTTATTCCCCACACTGGCCAGGAACATGCTCTGATACCCCTATAATGTTGCTAATAGGAAAATTAGCAGTGATATTAAGCAAAAATACACATGCAAGCAGAAAAATTTAGACAACAGTTAAGCATCCATAATTTACACTGGAATTGTGCCAAAATCAGTCATTTTATTATATATAGAGAAGAGTATAATGTATGAAACGTGGGCACTTGGGCTTGCCAAGGCAAGCTAGACAATCCCAGGTGAGAAGATGTTGCCCAGATACGAGGGAACAACTCTGCCTCAGTGTACTGCGCTAACCCTGGAATTTCTGCACTACTGGCTAGAAGAAACCCATGTTTGAGCCTCCAAAAGTGCCCCAAAAATTGTACCAAATTAATATCGGGCTCTCCACCACAAACACAAAAAAACCCAAAAAGGGTTTGGTCTAGTTTTGATGCAACAAAATCACCCCCAAATTCTATGGGTTCCTCCACTGCTAGAAAAATTTGACCAACAAGAAATCAACCTCCAAAATGCTGAGAAATTTCCCCTAATCACCCTTCTTGCACCTCCAATCAATCCAGCCCCCAAAATCCCTCAACCAAGCCTTCCTCACAAATGTCTCCACCAAAAATTGTGCAGCCTAGGACAACTACTGCGCAGGCCCCCGCAAGGAAAATTCGACTTGGGCAAAGCACACTCCCTCAGCCCGCAAATGCACCGGAAATCCAGTGCAATTTGACCAAGGAATGGACCTACAAAAACTTCGTGCTATCACCACTGGAATACTCACCCACAAGAAATATGTGGTTCCTCCTGCGTTTAGTTTGATGCAAAGAGCAACTCATGTCACCTGAAAACTGCTCCCCAAAACCTCCAAGGAATCAAGACAATGCTCTCCTAGGGTGGCACTCGAGGTCCACCAAAGAAAGAATGAGATTTCCCCTTAGAAATCTCTGGTGCTAAACAACACTTGTGACCCAGCTAAACAACGTCAGTAGCATTGGTGTAGTTGTCAAATTAGCAAAAGGTTCTAATTGCTGCCCCCAACCTTCTATTTATAATTGTTGTCTTACCGTTCCTTGTAGGTCCCTCCAAATATTTTGACCTCCCTTCACAAAATCGATTTTCCTCCAAGGGGTGTGTATTCCTTGAGGGGTGGTCCCCACATTCCACCAACTTTAATATTTGATCCACTTTCCCTAAGTTGCTATCCAAAATGTGTTAGCTCCAAAATTGCAAAAATGGTAGATCTCCTCTAGCAAAATTTATCGAGAAGGGACATTACATAGATTGTTGAGGTGGGGAAATGTTTTACTTCCCAGATAGTCCTATAGTATGTACTATGTACACGACAGGATTTTTTGATGCTTGTTTTATGTATACAATCCACCCAAGTAGCAACCAGGTTGCTTCCCATGAGGCCATAACTTGGCCGTTGATACAGATTTGAACCCGTGTCAAAGCTAAACTCAGGTTGTAGACAATTTTCTCATTCACTCTGCAGAAGCTAAACATTCTAATTGGGCAAGTAACTGAATCATCTCATCCCTACCCATCCAGAATAGTAGTGAAGTACAACAAAGACAGGTAATGTTATGGGACAAAACTGGCTGATTGTTGATAAGAAAATGGATCAAATCCCTGATTCCATATCGTCCCCGAGGAGGTTTCAAACTAATGACTTGCTTACTTTTCATGTCATGCATTCATGATTCACGCCCAGTCATCAATGACTATACCTGAATAGGCACAACTTTACTTCTTGTGTAGCGCACTTATTCCAATAACCTTGGTGCTCTGCTCTGAGTGTTACATGTTTATTACAAATTCTTAATCCAATATCAAAGAGGTTTCCCACAATTTCAGATCCCATGGAGTCACTGTTTTTGTAAGTTTGATGACTATGGTAGAACCATGCCACGTTAGTAACACAATTCTAATCATGTCAACAAACAATTTATGGCAAAATTATATCATTTTTCATGACCATTTGTAATATTCCTAATTAGCCATGGCTAATTGGAATATTCGATTTTGCCCAATTTTTGCCTTCAATAGTTATGTATAAATAAAAAGGTGAGGACGGGGGACATAACTCACTTTAAGAATAAAAAGTCACTTCCTAGTAGCACAACGTTGTGACTTAAGGAGGAGCCAAGGGGACCAAAAGGGGGACGCAGAAATGGGGCCCACATAGACACATGGAGGGACTGCGCAGGAGGGAAGAACACATGGCAAGAGGGGAATCACGCAGGAGGGAAGAACACATGGCAAGAGTGGAATCACACAGGAGGAGGTGAGCCTAGGGATTGTGAGAGGCAGAGGCTATAAAATAGCGAGGAGTCCCCTCATTTTGGATCATTCAGTTATGTGCATTTTGAGCTAGTCGTTTCGACTTCTGAGCACGCTGGCTGTTTAGCTACTCTACAACATTGTTTAGTGCATTGAGTGTCTCTGTTCAAAGATCTCACCCTTAGCCTCGGGGGACTTCGAGTGCCTGCTCGGGCAAGTTATTTCCTTGGCATATCAGCAGTGGTTTTATCAGCATTCCAATAGCAGTTTCAGTAGCATTTTGGAGGACTGCGCAGCACAGGGAGAGGGGCGCAATTCTTTCTAATAGCAGTGTTGGATTGGGGTTTTTGCAGGAGGATTCATGTTGGGAGATTGAGTAGGGGACCAGCCCTTGCCTATTGGAGGATTTTGGTAGAGTTCTAGGCAGAGTTTAGAGGGGTTTCCTTCAGTGGCAGTGCAAAGCACTGAGAAACTGCACAGAACCCCAAGGGGCTGATTTTTGGGGGTCGGCTATTCCAGGAGAGCTTTCTGGGTTTTTCTAGGTTTCTTGAGTAGAGCCCGATTCCAGAGTTTCAACATTTTCTGAGGGGAGCAGCCCCAAATCATTATTTGTTTCCTAGCAGCAACAACAACAACACAACAGTTCTCCAATAGCATCCACGCAAAGAGGCCATTTCTTGTTATTCTAAGAGCTTTTCTTCACTTGCCTTGTGCAAGTTGAGGTGCCATATGTCTGATCACCTCTTGTACCCATTTTATTGCTTAGTATAATAAAATGGCTTAGCATTTCTTGTGTATCTACCTATATTTCCGGTTTACATTATTATATGCTGTTCCACTGTTATTTTATCACTTCTGGGTTATTATATCATTTGCACGTATTTGGTTGGAGTTTTACTGGGGTTTTGAGGAATATTCTGGGTTAGAAATATTACAGTGGTATCAGAGCATAGATCTGGCTCAACTGTGGACCTAGCAATCTATGACACTAGGGGAAAAACCCTACATTTGTTACAGAGGTAGGAAGTATAGAGACACTAGACGTAGGTTGGAGAATACCTACGGGGAGGGAGATTGTGTTCCTGTGGTGGACGCAGAACAGGAGGAGCCTGTGGTAGACGCAGAACAGATGGCCGACGAGTATGGGAAGAGATTTGCGGATATGCTCCTCAAATCAGTGTTGTCGAGGCAGATTGAGGTGATGGGGCAGAGATTGACAGTAGTAGAGGCTAGACAGCGTGAGAGTCCACGAGTTTTTTCAGATTGGTGAGCGATCAGGTGCATCCCATCACTTGCTAGAGCAGCGTGATACTGTGCAGCAGGTGGCCTCACATGCCCCTACATGCTCTACCATGCCCACTTTCTTAGGAGCAGACACGGGGGTCGTAGCCCAGCAGGAGGCAGAGCCCGGACATATGGGCAATTATTTCGCAGAGTACCAGGCCTATGGGTAGGAGTTCAGGGAGCCCTCTCATTTAGAGATTTTGTTCAACTCTAGCGGGATAGCAGACCTCGCGACCATCACAGAGGGTACCGACATTACCATGATGGCGACACCCACCGTGCAGCGAGTAGATTCCACTTGCCTACGTTTGATGGCTCATCAAACAGTTCGGCAAAGTCTTGGGTGGAGAAGCTAGACATTTATTTCCAACTTAACCAGATGTCGGAGGCAGAGGCCATCAAGGTGGTAACATTGAATTTGGATGGCGAGGCCCAGGATTGGTGGTTTCATGGGATAGTTACACTCGGGCACTCCACAGTGACGACATATGCCGAGTTTACCAGGAGATTGATGGAGCGATTTGATCAAAGGGATCCAGAGCAACATTTCGTTGAGCTGACGAGGCTCAAACAGACAGGGAGCCTAGAGACCTACATTGCAGATTTTGTGAGGGTCTCCGTGATGGTGCCAGACCTATCCACAACACGGAGGGTCTATATGTATGTTGAGGGGTTAGCAAAGCCACTTCGGAGTTTAGTCCGATCCACTAAACCAACCACACTCCAGGACGCTATTAGCAAGACCCGGGACTTACAGGATGTCTTACCCAGGACTTGGACACCTTACCCCCAGAGACACACTTTTCAGTCTAAGGGGAAGGATGTGAGGGTTCCTCCTCCAAAGGGGAATCTAGGACGAGTACAGCTTGACGACGATGCCAGGAGGGAGCTGAAGAAGAAGCGGTTGTGCTTCACCTGTCAGGAGCCATGGGCACCAGGACATAGATGTGCTGCTGGCAAAGCACATTTTATTGAGGTCTTCTCCGAGAGCAGTGGAGAAGAAGATGACGAGGAGGATGTGGAGGCAGGAGATAACCATGCCATACAGGGACCTTTGCCACCTCCACCACCAGCAGCAAGTGGTGCATCTTTCGCACCCACCGGAGGGGCCCTTGTAGCATTGCGAGGAGTTCCCAAGTATCTGACGCTACGTGTACGAGGGACAGTACGTGACCAGCGCGTATCAGTTTTGGTTGACAGTGGGGCAACCCACAACTTCATCGATGCACAGATGGTTGAGCGGAGAGGTATTCAGACAGAGAGCTTCGATGGGTTTTTCAGTATTGGTCCCAGGAGATCAGACCATGACGTGTGCTCGTTATGTTCCAGAGCTTTCAGTAACGATGGGAACCTACACATTGACTGACCACTTTTTCGTGGTCGATATTCCAGACACCAACATGATACTGGGTGTTCAGTGGCTTATTACTCTAGGGAAGGTCACGACAGATTGGAAGACCCTAGAGATGGAGTGGGATGATGAGAAGAAAGGGAGGCATGAGAAGATACGGGGACAACACACATATCCGCCTCAAACTATGTCGGCTCATCGGATGGAGGCAGTCTTCCGAAAGGGAGACATAGAGTGGGCAGTGGAGCTGCGTGCATCAGAGGCAGGGACTACAGGGCAGACGATACATCCAGAGATCCAGTCCATCCTTGATCGGTATGCCATAGTGTTTGGAGAGATTCCACCAGGACAGCCACCGGATCGAGGGTTTGAGCACACTATCGAGCTTGAGCAGGGCATCCAGGCAGTGATCACCACCCCCTATAGGCACCCCAAGGCCTATCAGGACGAGATTGAGTGGGCAATCCAGGAGTTGCTGGCTCTTGGGCACATTCGATCGAGCACAAGTCCTTTTGCTTCTTCTGTGGTGTTGGTGAAGAAGAAGGACGGTACATTAAGGATGTGCATTGACTACAGGGCCTTGAACAAGAAGAACCTGAAGAACAGGTACCCCATACCCAAGATCGATGAGTTGATGGATGAGTTGAGGGGAGCACGATTCTTCTCAAAGATTGATTTGAGATTTGGGTACCATCAGATTCGCGTGAGGGAGCGGACATCCCAAAGACTGCCTTCAGGTGTCACTATGGGCACTTTGAGTTCTTGGTGATGCCTTTTGGGCTAACCAACGCCCCCGCTACATTTCAGTCCTGCATGAATCACATCTTCCATAGTCACCTGAGGAAGTTTGTGTTGGTATTCTTTGATGACATTCTCATTTACAGCAGGACTTGGGAGGAGCATCTCCGGCACATTGAGACAGTATTGCATATCTTACAGGAGCAGCAGTTCTATTCCAAACTCTCCAAGTGTGAGTTTGGGTTGACGGAGATGTTGTATCTGGGACACATCATAGGAGTGGACGGAGTGAGAGTCCACGGGGAGAAGATCAGGGCCATCAGAGAATGGCTAGAGCCGAGGAATGTGACGAAACTTTGAGGATTCAATGGCATTTGAACTTACTACCGGAATTTCATCAAAGGTTTCTCACAGCTTGCTGCACCCCTGACAGATTTGACGAGGAAGGGGGCTTTCAGTTGGTGAGATACAGCGCAACGAGCCTTTGTCAGGCTCAAGGAGGTTATGAGCAGCTACCTAGTGCTTGCGTTGCCAGATTTTACGTAGCCTTTTGTTTTGGAGTGTGATGCGTCGGGAGAGGGGATCGACGTAGTGTTGATGTAGGGGGGTCACCTTATAGCCTTTGAGAGCTGGAAGCTCCTTTCGCACGAGAGGTTGTATTCTATATATGACATGGAGATGCTGGCCATCATGCATGCATTGGCTAAGTACCGACAGTATTTGGTGGGTAACAGGTTCAGGGTGAGGACTAATCACAACAGCCTCAAGTTCTTTTTGGAGTAGAAGCAGCTACAGGAGAGGCAACAGAAGTGGATCAGCAAGATCCAAGCATATGACTTTGACATTGAATATGTCAAGGGTAAGAACAACGTGGTAGAGATTCCCTTCACGTAGACCAGCCACGTTGTCTCTTATGAGCTTGGATACAGACTGGAGGGCTCGACTCTTAGTAGAGTACTCCAAGGACAGGTTTGCATGTGAGGTTCTGGATGGACAGGTGGCAAATGATAGGTACAGGGTGGTCGATGAGATCATCTATTACAGGGATTGGATCTTCTTGACTAATGGGTCTCAGCTCAATAAGAAGATACTCCAGGCATCACATGATTCACCATTTGTAGGACATCAGGGTTTTACCAAAACCTACAAGGCCATTAGGGAGAGGTTCTCATGGAAGGGCCTCAAGGAGGACGTACTCCGACACATCCGGGAGTGCGATGTTTGCCAGAGGAACAAGGGAGAGATGAGCCATCCCGCGGGATTATTGCAGCCTCTTTCCATTCCAGAGGGGAAATGGGAGAGTATTTCGATGGACTTCATCACAGGGTTGCCCATGGTACAGGGCAAGGATTGCATCTTTGTCGTCGTTGACCGACTGACAAAGTATGCATACTTTTTTGCTACATCCGTACACTATACAACAACACAGGTGGCCAAGCTGTTCTTTAGAGAGATCTTCAGGCTACATGGTCTTCCTAAGACCATCGTTAGTGATAGGGACAGCCGTTTCATGGGCGGGTTTTGGCAGGAGCTTTTCCGGTTGGTGGGGACGGAGTTGACAATGAGTACCAGTTATCACCCACAAACGGATGGGCAGACAGAGATAGTTAGCAAGTGGCTAGAGGGCTATTTGCGTAACTATGTCAGTGGGCAGCAACGAGCATGGTTGAGGTGGCTGCATCTAGGGGAGTACTGCTACAATACTTCACATCACATGTCCATTGGTATGTCACCATTCTATGCTTTATA
The DNA here is from genome assembly GCA_000404065.3 of Pinus taeda. NCBI lineage: Eukaryota > Viridiplantae > Streptophyta > Pinopsida > Pinales > Pinaceae > Pinus > Pinus taeda. Next base: position 141,843 of record APFE031299212.1, on the reverse strand, counting down.
TGGGTATGATCCTTTATCCTTTGTTGATGTGATGTTTGGTGATAGTAAGGCTCCCAGAGCCAAGATATGGATCCAAGAGAGTCAGGATATTCTCTGAGCTCTCAAGGATAACATGGCTACAACACAAAACTAGCAGAAGTTGTATGCCGACAGGGGTCGGGTGGAGAGACAGTTCGAGGTAGGGGACATGGTCTACCTACGATTACAGCCATACCGACAGTTGTCACTTAAGCAGAAGGGGGCTGAGAAGCTTAAGCCCCGCTTTTATGGGCCATACAGGGTGATACGCAGGGTTGGACAGGTTGCATATGAGTTGGAGCTGCCCCAAGGCAGCAAGATTCATAACGTTTTCCATGTATCATGCCTGAAAAAGGCATTGGGGCAACAGGTGAGAGTGACAGATGAGCTACCACCCATGGATGACGAGGGGCATTTGGTATTGCAGCCGGAGGCTATCATTGATACCAGGGAGAGGCAGCTGCGGAGCAGAATGGTCCAAGAATTCTTGGTGAGGTGGAAGAATTTGCCGGATGAGGATGCCACTTGGGAGAGTGAGAAGATCTTGGAGCATCCATCACTTCAGTTGCTTGAGGACAAGCAACATTTTGTTGGGGGAGATTGTAATATTCCTAATTAGCCATGGCTAATTGGAATATTCAATTTTGCCCAATTTTTGCCTTATATAGTTATGTATAAATAAAAAGGTGAGGACGGGGGACATAACTCACTTTAAGAATAAAAAGTCACTTCCTAGTAGCACAACGTTGTGACTCAAGGAGGAGACAAGGGGGCCAAAAGGGGGATGCAGAAATGGGGCTCACGCAGACACATGGAGGGACTACGCAAGAGGGAAGAACACATGGCAAGAGGGGAATCACGCAGGAGGAGGTGAGCCTAGGGATTGTGAGAGGCAAAGGCTATAATATAGAGAGGAGCCCCCTCATTTTGGATCATTCAGTTATGTGCATTTTGAGCTAGTCGTTTCAACTTCTGAGCACGTTGGCTATTTAGCTAGTCTGCAGCACTGTTTAGTGCATTGAGTGTCTCCGTTCAGAGATCTCACCCTTAGCCCCGGGGGATTTCGAGTGCCTGCTTGGGCAAGGTATTTCCTTGGCATATCAGCAGTAGTTTTATCAGCATTCCAGCAGCAGTTTCAATAGCGTTTTGGAGGATTGCGCAACACTGGGAGAGGGATGCAGTTCTTTCTGGTAGCAGTGTTGGATTGGGGTTTTTGTAGGAGGATTCATGCTGGGAGATTGAGTAGGGGACCAGCCCTTGCGTATTGGAGGATTTTTGGCAGAGTTCTAGGCGGAGTTTAGAGGGGTTTCCTTCAGTGGCAGCGCAGAGCACTGAGGAACTGCGCAAAACCCCAAGGGGGTGATTTTCGGGGGTCGGCTATTCTAGGAGAGCTTTCTGGGTTTTTATGGGTTTTTTGTGTCGAGTCCGATTCTAGAGTTTCAGCATTTTCCGAGGAGGGGAGTAGCCCCAAATCATTATTTGTTTCCTAGCAACAACTATAGTAGCACAACAGTGCTCTAGCAACATCCACGCAGAGAGGCCATTTCTTGTTATTCTGAGAGCTTCTTTTCACTTGCCTTGTGCAAGTCGAGGTGCCATATGTCTGATCACCTCTTGTACTCATTTTATTGCTCAGTATAATAAAATGGCTTAGCATTTCTTGCTGCATTTCTTGTGTATCTACTTATATTTCCGGTTTACATTATTATACGCTGTTCCACTATTATTTTATCACTTCTGGGTTATTATATCATTTGCACGTATTTGGTTGGAGTTTTGCTGGGGTTTTGAGGAATATTCTGGGTTAGGAATATTACACCATTTCAAGGCAGACTGTGCCATGTTGGTTACAAGACTCCCTTCCCATCCAAAATCATACAACCCACAGTTTATGCTCATTTTTCTTAGTGCATGACGCAACTGCACCAGCACAAACAAGCTTTTCCCTTAGTGACCCCAGGTTCACTTCTATGGGAACTATGCATAATTTAGGACTTGATGCTTGTAGCTGACTATAGAAGTTTTTTGTGATTAGGATTTGATGCTTGCTGCAGACAATAAAAGTGTTTTGTGATTAGGACTTGATGCTTGTAGCTGACTACAGAAGTGTTTTATTATTTTTCTTCCTACTATATGGTCTAAGTCACTCTATCAAACTTTAGTTACATTTCCCTTGTGAGTCCATGCACCACTCCACACTGCATTTTTATTTTATTTTTGCAGTCGAGTTATTACAAACCACCAACTCATTGTGGAAACAGCTATGTAAATGCAACATTTTGGACTGGGACAACATCATACACAGCTTCTGACTGTGCAGAATGGAGTGATGACCAAAATCAGCTTTGTTATGTTTGTAATTCATACAAAGCCCATGTTTTAGTAAATGTGAAGCATGGCTTGCATGAGGTGTCTGTTCTGAACATTGTGATTTGTGTATTGCTTGTAGTGGTGTAGTTTACTGGGTGCAGTGCTTTCAGAAATAACTTTAAGAAAGGATAAATGAGTCCCATGGAGACGAGAGGATGACAAAAGTCTCAGCCTAGTACGTCACACTTTTGAGAGCCATTATAATGGTGTTAGATCAGTCCGTCTTTTAGTTTTCGAGGGCAAAACAGTTTTTTTCACATATTGCCTTTCCCGATTTATATACAGTTTTCCTCTTGTAGATTAACCTCAGTAACTGGTTATTCTCTTTGTCTGCCCCTTGCATAGAGTGCTTTTTCATGGTTTGGACCTACTTTTTAACAGAAATTTTATGTATGCAAGTCCTGGGGTTTGAAGCTTTTTATGTTTTAGACACGAAGATAGTCATTGGTTTGTATTGATCCTTGGCAGCTTCTGGACTTCGTAAATATTTTACAACCCAATATCTAGTTATGATGTACAGATGAGTTTCCTAGGATTCTTTGCCACACTTATGGAATTCTTTGTTGTTAGTTGAGTATTTGTAGCCATTGTGTTGGCATGTTTCCTTGCCAGACTGTAAAGAGTATACTGCCAGGGTTGACTACTGATTAGGTAGTCATGATGTACAAAGTGCTTGCTTTATAGAGTCCTTTGGGCTCATTATTTGAGCCCATTACTGTGAGTATGTTGATATCAACAAAGAAAGTAAGTTCAATGGAAAGATAGTAAGGTTACAAGGGTTTTACAGCTATCTGTAACACCCACACTATGTAATGTTATCGATAGCCTTGTACCTTTAAAGCTGACACATTTCTGCCGTAATGATATGAAAAAACACCTTTTTTTGCTCTCTGATCTCTGGACAACTATAGTTGCTTGTAAAGGGAGAGGATCTAAAATGTTACATTGAGTCCTTGTGACTTTTGAGAGCATTTATTGTCTGTGTTAAAAACAGAGTGGAATCTGTGCCAATGATTCAACAAGAATTAAGATTATATTGATGAATTTGCTTTCTTTTTACAAATAAAAGGAATAAAGCAGAAGAAATGTATTAATGAAATTATTTGACATGATTAACTTCTTTTTTTGGCCAGAGACAGCATTTATTGTGTGTTAAATACAAAGTGAAATTTATGTTTATGATTTGCAAAGAAATGAGATACATCAATGAATTTTCTTTGTTTTTACAAATAAAAAAAATGAGGCAGAAGACATCTGATGATGTTATAATTTGCCATTTTTTACTTATTTTCTTTGGCCTAGTACGTTTTCAAAACATAATTCTGCATGTGGCATGGACCTTTTTGCATGAGATCTCTTTGTTGAATTTTTCTTGTACCTCAGGTCTAGTCTATGTCTAAACTAGAGCATAGACACACTGAAGATACTCAACTACAAGCACTTTGCACAGTGGAAAAGTAACAACAGTGAAATCAATTAAGTACACTGATTTATTGAGCCCAAAGCTTGATCTTTATTAATCTATTAATAAAATAATCATGGGGCTCTAGTACCAGGGATCATGGCCCTTTATGAAACCTGATACAACTAGTATACATAGTATACAAAACTTAGGGCTTAAGATCTATTCCATCAGATCTACAATCTGTCAAAAAAATCAAATGCATACCTGAGCTAGTGCCTTCAGCTCAAGGTCCTTGGATTGTTGTTGTCCTTGGCAACCAGTCCTTTTGCAACCACACAATAGCTTCTCGATCTGCTAGATCTATTTCTTCAGAACACAGATCTAACTTTCTTCTTGCAGATCTAACCTTACAATACTCAAATCTGACTTTCTTCTTGCAGATCTAACCTTTCAGCACTCAGATCTGATTTTCTTCTTGTAGATCTGACCTTCCACTCAACCTCCTTCTCCCTTTTGGCAACAACTCCTTTAATTGACCAGATCATGGAGAAACTCAACCTACTTGCTATTGTGGCTCCTCTAAGGCAAATTTGCGGGTAGGTCCTGTTACCGCTCAAACTAGTAGGGGACCTAAAGGGGATCCTTAAAGGGCAAATGCTAGGCCAAGGGCAACAAATGGAGACTTAGCCCACTGTCACCTCAGCAAAGGCTCCATTCTATTTACGGACTTTCACCAATGGGAGGAGACCGAGTATATTATGGAGTCACCAATGAAGGATAAGACAATGAAATGATGTGGAGTGACCCAAACAATCCCTTGCCTGGAAGAGTTAGAAAGATAAGGCTTGTTTGCTATCTAAGCAAGGTACAATGTCTTCTAGGGAAAGGAAGGGAGGATGTAAAGGTTAGGTTTATGGGATATGACTTATGAAAGAACTTCCCAATCCTAGTGTGTTTTCAAAACATAATTCTGCATGTGGCATGGACCTTTTTTCATGAGATCACTTTGTTGAATTTTTCTTGTACCTCAGGTATAGTCTGTGTCTAAACTAGAGGATAGACACACTGAAGATACTCAACAAAAAGCACTTTGCACAGCAGAAATGTAACAACAGTGAAATCAATTAAGTACACAAATTTATTGAGCCCAAAGCTCGATCTTTATTAATCTATTAATAAAATAATCATGGGGCTCTAGTACCAGGGATCATGGCCCTTTATGAAACCTGATACAACTAGTATACATAGTAAACAAAACTTAGGGCTTAAGATATATTCCATCAAATCTACAATCTGTCAAACAAATCAAATGCATACCTGAGCTAGTGCCTTCAGCTCAAGGTCCTTGGATTGTTGTTGTCCTTGGCAACCAGTCCTTCTGCAACCATGCAATAGCTTCTCGATCTGCTAGACCTATTTCTTCAGATCACAGATCTGACTTTCTTCTTGCGAATCTGACCCTTTAGCACTCAGATCTGACTTTCTTCTTGCAAATCTGACCCTCTAGCACTTAGATCTGACTTTCTTCTTGCATATCTGACCTTACAATACTCAAATCTGACTTTCTGCTTGCAAATCTAACCTTTCAACGCATAAATATGATTTTCTTCTTGTAGATTTGACCTTTCACTCGACCTCCTTCTCCCTTTTGGCAACAACTCCGTTAACTGATCAGATCATGGAGAAACTCAACCTACTTGCTACTGTGGCTCCTCTAAGGTAAATTTGCGGGTAGGTCCTGTTACCGCTCAAACTAGCAAGGGACCTAAAGGGATCCCTAAAGGGTAAATGCTAGGCCAAGGGCAACAAATGGAGACTTAGCCCACTGTCACCTCAGCTAAGGCTCCATTCTATTTACGGACTTTCACCGATGTGAGGAGACCCAGTGTATTATGGAGTCACCGATGAAGGATAAGACAATGAAATGATGTGGAGTGACCCAAACAATCCCTTTCTTGGAAGAGTTAGAAAGATAAGGCTTGCTTGCTTTCTAAGCAAGGTACGATGTCTTCTAGGGAAAGGAAGGGAGGATTTAAGGGTTAGGTTTATGGGATATGACTTATGAAGGAACTTCTCAATCCCTAAAATCCTTATTATAATTGGTATCCCAGATGGTTATTTAAGAATTGTCTTTTCAAAGGGACGGGACCACACAGGACCAAGTAGACCCGATCTAGGATAGGAGGAATGAGTATGGCAACCAATGATGTTCTTACCCTAGACAAGGTGGGGAAAGGATCAAAGAAAGAGTTCTCACTTGAAGGTGTTGATTTGATCCTATGAGGCACTAGCCTTGGGTATGCTAAAGCAAAGTTTGATCATGGAGCTAGGGCTTCGCTTTTCTCCTAACTCCACTGCCGGAATGGCTTCAAAATTGGAGGAGATAGAACCTTTTGGAGGGCTAGCTTGTCAGGAAATTGATGCCCTAGGTGCCCCAACTTGGCTAGACCTGAAAGAAGGTGAAAGGATATGATTTTTAGTGACCACCTCTTGGCAGATCAGTGCCTTAGTCTTGGGATAATGGAGTCTATGATGAAATATGAGTAGGGTTCTTGATTCTCAGTCAAGGAGGCGTCAAGACCACTTTGCTAGCCTTCTAGGTCAAGGAGAAGCAATCTTGCAGTTGTTATACTTCGATGTGCAAAGGAGATGTCTTATCAAGGTCAAATTCTTTGATAGAATTACCCCTAGGAGATTTCGTTCACATTACATGGCCCATACATTGAGAGATGCTATAATAGAGACAAAATTCCACAATTTTAAGCAATGAATGCATGCAACAATTAGCCCTAGAAATAGCGAAAATCCCAGTCCAATGTATATGACAAACTAAAACAATAATAGCATTAAAATCATGTACTTACAAGTAACAGAGTATATCCAACCATCCACAATTGACAAAAGAGAAGCTCCAAGTTAAGATAGACCAATGTCCATACATCAAAATTCATCCATAAAGCTCCAATTCATCCTCTAGAAAAAGTGTGAAATTCTCAAGAGAGAGAAGAGATCCAATCCAAAGTGATGACGAGAAAATGAGCTCATCTCACTTGTATTTATAGACAAATTAGGAATTCAAATTAACCTCCATGGCCTACATAAGCCCCAAAAATAAAATAATGTTCTAATAATTCAACTTTTGGTGACAATCTATGCATGTAGTAGGGCCCTCTAAGAGGCCTGATGAGGTCCATGGGTGCTACAATGAAGAGTAGGACCCTCAAAAGTAGTGGACAATGAGTTGGCCCCTTGTAATAACCCGTGGTACTCCAAATGAGATGTGGGGGCACACAAGTGGCCCCACAGATCTCCAAACAAATCGAAGATTCCTGTAGATCGCCTGCAAGGGCTAAGATGATGGTGTAGGTGGTGCCACATCATCATGCAAGTCCTGGATCATCTGCCAAGTGTATGGTGCAAATCTGGGGCCAGTTGAGCATGATGGATCAGGTGCATCTTCCTCGTCTAATAAGTGAACCACGAGCAATCTCTGGACGGTTGTGAGGATCCATGGAGTTCCATCTATTGCTGTGGAGGCCCATGGCTCTCAATGCACACCCTATATGTGCCAATGTAGCCCTCTAGAGGATTAGGACCTCGTATAAGGAGACCAAACCCAGGATGGAACCATCTGCAATCCTGCATAAGATCCAATGCATCCCCTAGCATTCCAGTACAACAAGTCATTAGAGAAATTGAGTAAATAAGCTTACAAATCATGGAGCACAGGTGGGGCCTTCATAATGGCCTGCCCTTCCATAATGGGCTTTGAGATGTGCCAATGTATCCTAAACTCCAAATGAGTTAACCAATAATCCTATTAGGTGGTTTATACTTCTAAAATGGGATAATATAGTCAAGGTATATCCTTCAAAAAGGTGGTAGCATGTGACAGATAGGTGAATGAAGTAGGGTATGAGAAGGGGCAGCCCTGGGTCACATGTTGGGGTACAAGGGTAGCCAATAAGAGGGAAGCCCACACTTGTGTTTATAATGTATAGGAGGGAGCAATCGTGGTACATGAAGTGCCCCGACCTTGATTTTTCCACCCTTATTTTTATGCCTTTTGCCTTTTTATGATTTTCTTCAATTAACTACTTGAGGCTCAAGGGGTAAGAGCATGATGTATAAGATATCGCAGTGAATACCTTCTTTTAAGGTAGGGCGGTTCATTTCCCACTAGGGGTTGGGACAATCATGGGTTCCTATATGATGAAGGAGGTTCATGGAACCTGTAGGAACCAGGGTGATGGCTATGATGATGGGGTAGAACTCATGTATTGGCTTTTTCCCATGTGCGAAATATGTTTGTCTCGACCATCTTTTGCATTTTGTGGTACATTTTCCTGTTGAATGTGGCCAAATATACTTTTATCTTTCTTTTCAGCTGCATCAACCTCCAGGCTTCATTCCAAGGCATGACCCAAGGTGTGGGCAAGGGAAAGGGGCAAGCTAACCCTATGTAGACCCAATGGAGGAATGTGGACCCAGGTGGAAGAAATAATGAATGGGATAATAATGAAAGGAAAGAGGGTAATACAAGTGGATAAGGGAGCGGGACTACGCAACCCAGATCAGGGTTTCCCATGAAATACCATCCCTAGAGCCAAATGGTCAGTAAAAGAGATCCCATAGGACTAACATCCAAGGTTAATACCAAAAATGCTCTGGGGGACAAGAGCACAAACCTAGCCCATTCTTTCTGTCAAATCCCCCCATTAATCCATGCCCAGGAGTGTACATGATAAGCAAACTACAATACTCAGTTTCCAATTGACAAGGCATACCTTTAGGTTCGGGAGGCCCACCTTCAAACATAGGATCATGGCAGATGGGCGAGGGACCACATGGTTCACTCAGGTGGCAGAGAAATGGCACAATGATCTAGATGGTGGCTTGCAAGGGGTTGCTAGTTGCCAACTGAGGACCATCTTGGAGAAAAAAATTATCCTAGGGATATTAACCACAAAATGGTGGGTAACATTTGGCTCCAACTAGGACATGATCTCTCGAAGTAGTGGGCAAAGCTACTCAAACGAGAGGTCACGAGAACTCTAGCAATCTCTAGGTTATCGTAGACCTATCACCTACACATATAATAGACAAAAACACGGGGCAGCATTCTTTCACGACGTCTCATGATCGTACATGCTATATGTTAAGCCATAAAATCAACAGAAAATAAAATATGCAAGTATGCATCTATCTACCATGAGAAATATCATATAATGTTATTTCTAATGTAGAAATCAACATGCAATGCATCCTACTCTACCATGCATATGATACAATCTCAAATCTCAGGGTAATACTCCTTTGGGAGTTGCCCATTCATGGGAAAGGGAACAGACTCTCCATCAGGAGTTTCTAAATGATATGAGTTCCCCCCTGCCACATCACTTATCCTGAACGGACCTATCCAAAGGTTGTCCCACTTCTTGTGCATACTGCGTTTTTCTCTTCTTTTATTCCACAAGAGCAATAGGTCACTGGGTTTGAAGGCTTTGTGCTGGCTATATTTGAAAGCGACTTTCATTTTATCATGACTACAACTAATCTAATCAAAAGCTTTCCTTCTATTTTCGTCACTTTCAATTATTTGATCGATTCGGGATTGTATGGCATTTTGTTGATCGGGGAAAGCTTTTAGGCATTCAAGGATGGGTAACTGCATTTGAATAGGCAACTTGGCCTCAGAACCATAAACCAATTGGAATGGGCTAAAACCAGTAGAAGCCTTCACAGTTGTTCGGTCAGCCCATAGGGCGTACTTGATCTTGCTATCCCACCCCTTTTTTTATCACCAATGGTTCTTTTGATAATTTTTATGAGGTTCTCCTTACTTAACTCAGCCTGCCCATTTCCTTGAGGGTAGTAATTGGAGGAATGTGATAAGACTATGTCGTACTTGTTACACAGGGATGTCAGGGCCATGGAATCAAAAGCTTTGGCGCTATCAGTGATAATCTTCGCGGGAACACCAAACCTAGTAATAATTTTATCCTCAAGGAAATCCATAACCACCAGTCAATTTCCTTCTTAGTTGGTATCGCTTCAACCCACTTGGTGAGGTAGTTAGTCACTGTGAGGATCCATCTATTCCCATTACTAGAATTGTACTTGAATTCACCAATAAAATCTAGGCCCCACAGTTGGAAAGGAGCATCGATAGCAACGTTTTTCAAAGGCATAGCCGTAAGGTGCTGCTTTCCAGCGAATAGTTGACAAGGTTGACATCGTTTTACAAAATCAAGAGTGTTAGCAAAAATGGTGGGCCAGTAATAACCTGCTCTCAAAATCTTATGAGTAGTGGTTCGGGAAGCATAATGTCCACTGCAGAAACCAACATGGAATTCGTTCATCAACCTTTCAGACTCTTGCTAACGCATCAGTGGATTACCCCATCGGGACTCATCCATCCGAGGCCATCTTGGGTCAAGCAAAATTTAGATGCTTTTAGCCTCAAAGCCCTTCTCTTGTGATCAACGAGGTGGGGAGGGGTAGATAGATTGCGTAAATAATAAACGATGTCCGTGTACCAGTCATCATTTTCGAGGTCAGTGGATGTAGTGCATAACTGCTCCTCCTCTCCTTCTTTAATGGCTTGATTATTACTCTCAGTAAGCATTTCAGCCAATCCTTGTCCCTTGATGACCTTTTTAGGGCGGATATCAAGGTCGTATTCTTGGATTTTGGATACCCATTTGCCCCGAGATCCAGACAATCAGATTGTGACAGCATATCCTTCACAAAATGGTAAGGGGCATATGCATATATCTTGTTGTACTCTACAGAGGCTCTAAAGAACCTAAGGGATTTGACAAAAGCATAAGCTTGCTTTTCAGTGATGGTGTATCTTGTCTCGGCATCCCTGAGGGGCTTGCTCATGAATGACACTGGTCTTTCCCCTTCTTCCTCATCCTTTTGTATGAGAATACTAGCGATAGTGTCCTTGGGTGTGATGGAATATATTCTAAAGTCCTTGGTGTAGTCGGGGCTGATAAGGACAGAAGCAGAGGCAATTCTTTCTTTAATTTCTTCAAAGGCCTCATTTGTGGTTTGGTTCTACAAGTAGGGAGTATCTTTCTTTAGGAGGTCATTCATAGGCTTGATAATTTTAGCAAAATTTGGCTTATTTTGCTGAAAAAGGATCATAAGGCACTTTGATCTTTATGAGGGGGAATGCTTTTGATGGCTTGAATTATTTCAGCGTCAATGCTAATGCCATCCTTAGAGACCACGTGCCCTAACAGTTTACCCTTGTCAACACTGAATATTGACTTTTTAGGATTCAGGGAGATGTTGTATTGCCTACATTTCTCAAATACCTTTCTCAAGTGTTTGCAATGATCATGTCTTTATTTAGAGGCAACAGTCAAATCGTCTTGGTAGATCTCCATGATCTTCCCGATGAGGTCTCTAAAGGCAAAATCCATGGCCCTTTGGAAAGTGGATCTAGCATTGAGGAGGCCAAACGATATCTAAGGTACATGTATATTCCCCATGGTGTGGTGAAGGCAGTTTTCAAGCGATCCTCTTCCTTTACAATGACTTGGTTATACCCTGAAAAACCATCAAGGAATGACATCATTTGGGAACCTATTATACTTTGAAGGATATTTTCCATATTGGGCAAGAGGTAATTGTCTTTTAGACACACACGATTGAGATCCCTGAAGTCAATACACATCCTAATGTTACTAGTCTTTTTACGATTGATCACAACGTTAGAGATCCAGGACAAGTGTCATATAGGAGCTAGTATCCTTGCATTGACCATCCTTTGGAGCTCTTCCTTGACCAAATGTGAAAGCTTGGGGTTTATTCTTCTCAATTTTTGCTTAACAAGCTTAGCACTCTCATTGAAAGGAATAGTATGTTGGTTGACCTCAGGGCTATAGGCTTTCAAATCATCATAATGACCAAGCAAACACATCCTTGAATTCCCTCAATAATTTTTCGAGCTCCTCCCTTTCTTCTTTAGACAAGTTCTTCTCAATTTTGACCGTTTGAGGAGGTTTCAGATCCAAGGTTGAGATCCAATGTGTTGGGTGATTGTTGATCATCATTTTCAGTGATAGTAACGTCATTCCTATCAAAGTGTTGTTCATTTATTAAGTCTTTACTTTTCCTATCGGGATCTTCATGGTTTTGAAGAAAGTTGGCTATATCTTGATCATCTTCAAAAACAAGGCAGTGTTCCTCATAGTCCGAGATGGAGGGCCGATGGATTGCGTCAACTACACACTTTCCTCTTTTAGTGATATCACTGCAAATGATTGAGGACGTGGATGTAGCTATGGCTAGGGCATTGGCCATGTCATTAAGACATCGATCCAAAGCCAAGAATTGTAGCTCTTTGAACCCCTTGATCATGCTAGTGATTCTTTCCCTATAGGGTTTCAATTTTTCATCCTTTGTTTCGAATGTCCCCCTTATTTGTGAGATGACAAGGTCAAAATCTCCAAAAATGATTAATTGTTGGATCTCCCTTGATTTGGCGGATTGAAGTCCTAGTAGGAGGGCTTCATACTCAACTATGTTATTGGTGCAAGTAAATTAGAGTCTTAAAGAGAATAACAATTACTCCTTGGAAGGGGATATGATGACAATGCCAACCCCTGATCTAGTCTTAGAGTGAGCCCCATCAAAATACCTAACCCATCACCCAGGGAGAGGGGGAGTCTTGATAATGCTCACTTTTGAAAATTCTCCATTCCCCAAGTTTATTATCTTCTTCTTCTAAGTCATTTTCAGATTCTTGAGAGGTGGCAATCATTGGGACAGAGAATTCCTACCTAGGGATGGACACATAGGAGTTTTCTTTCCACCGGAGGTATATAGTGGAACTATCTTCACTGATGGATAGGTTAAGGTTTTCAATGAATTGTTTTGATAGAATCATACACCATGTTGGATTCGTTTTGATAATGAGAATGTTTATGGAGAATTCTTTCTCAGGGTGTGTATGGAAAAAGATCTTTCTACCTTCTACCAGCCCACATACCTTGAATTCTTCACAGTTTAGAATCACCTCGCACCGACATTTCTTTGAAAAAGTAATCCCAAGCATTTTCATAACACTCAAAGGCATGATATGGATGGGGTTCCCTGAATTTAGGATGCAATTCTTCAAAGTATGCTCGTTTATTCCCAGAGTCACATAAAAAGTGTCAGTTAAGCTTAAAATCAATCTTAGGGGAATTTATCAAGGTCAATCATCATGTTTTGAGCTTGGAAGAGACTAGAGGGGTTTTTGTTTCAGACATCAAAAACCAACTTCCCTTTGAAGGCATTAAGGTAAGCAACCATAGCTACATCCTTTGGTAGAGACATTTCTTGAGGGATAGAATGGATAACCATATTGAATCGTCGGTTAAAATCAATAATGTTCTCATCCTCTTTTCTTTTACTAGACAAGATCCCTTTGTATATTTGGACCACATCCTTTTTGGGGAACCATCTTCTTCTAGAAGTTTGGACAAATCCTTCCCATTTAGAGATGGAAGATGATGGAAGTTTGAAATACCAATCCCAGGCGTTTCCTATCATGGTTGTAGCAAAGACAATCATTCGGATATACTCATTATATATTTTGTCACATGTCCGATATTCAAATTTTATGAGATGTTCCTGGGGTCCTCTTCCCCTGTGAACATAAGCCTTTTGGGGTTTTCAAGTACTGCACAAAAGAGAGCCCTAGTCATGGAGTTAAGGTGATCCAAGTGGATATTGGTGGCCACCCGCCTATTCCACGTGGACCCCCACCATTGTTTCTTTCAGTTTTTCAGTTTCCTTAATTGTAGCACAATTTACTATTTTTGGCAGTTTTTCGGGTCCTGAACTTCTGGAGTCGTTTTGAGGCCCAAAATGATGTTTTTTGGCAAAGTGATTTCATTGAAATCATATTTTTAGTTGTATTCCTTGGAGAGATCTTTCCAACAAGGTATCATGCGTGCCAAACAGAGATAATATGACCAAGTTACAACCCCGAGAAGTTCGCTGCCCAACTAACCCCAACGAGGCCCATAAACTCTTGGTGTTACATCTTCTCGGGTTAGGGTTTTGGTTGTTTAGGGTTTTCTCTTATTGTTCAATAATAAAGAGGCCCTTGAGCCTCATTGTAACTCAGTGTAGAGGCATGTAGCCGCCACATCTCTTCTCAGAGATAAGCTACCATCGCTCGAGCTAGTCCCATTTACATTCTGTTTGTAAGCATATTTCATTATTTGATATTAATGAAAGGTAGTGTTATTTCTGTTGCATCTCTGTATTTATGGTTATATCTGTAATTTGTTGTGTTCCTGTTTAAATTCGGATCAGTGGTATCAAAGTGGTCTACTCTTTCTCTGTTTTTCTTTGCATGTCCCCAACGAGGTCGGGATATAAGAAGTTAAGTCTCGAACTGGTTGAACCTTTCTAAGACTAGCCTCGGAAATCCCGATGGCCTCCCATGGGGGAAGAAAAGAAAGATGAGGGAGTAGGAGATCCTATCAAAATATTGCTCGAGGAGGCCCTCGAGAAACAAAGGAACACAATGATGGATAACTTTTCCCAGATCCTTCAACGATTGCCCACCAGCGGCACATCCACATCCAACAACCACTTTGGAGGCTCCACACCTTTTAAGGTACAAGTAAAATTTGACATTCCCATATTTGAAGGCCAAACAGATGTAGACGCAGCAGATAAATGGTTGAATCTACTAGAAGGATATTTTTTTGTTCATGATTTTTCCAGCGGAGGAAAGATTACTTTTTCTCTTCTCAAAGCTGCCCCCCACGTCAAAGACTGGTGGGAAACCTATTGTAAGCAGAAGGATGAAAGTACGACCTCACTGTTTTCAGTCGCTCCCATTTGGAATTCATTCCAGATGCCATCAAGGAGCAGTACTACCCTGTCGGGAGCTACGAGGACAAATACATAAAGTGGACCATGCTGCTGCAGGGAAGGGACCAAGATGTGCCGGAGTTTACCAATGTTTTTCATACCCTTCACACTAAGTTGGGTATCAAGAATTCTAAGAAACATTTGGTACTCAAGTATCGCGGCTGCCTACATAGATACATCCAGGTCGAGATGGAGTTCCTAGACATCTCCTCGCTCGGCACGGCTTGTTAATACGCTGTCAAGATTGAGCAGCGGTTTAAACAGAAGAAGCGAGACTTTGGATCCGTGAATCTGAAGCAAGGGAAAGGTGCCTTGAAACCGCAGAACAGAGGACTAAGCCAAGGCGGGACGACGGAGGACAACCCACCAAGGCCACAAGCAAAGGACAAAACTACGAAGCCGAAGAAAGACATGGGAAAGTGGTGTGAGTTCCATAAGAGCTCCACCCACAACACAAGTGAGTGTTGGGCCAAGCAGTCACTGATGGCCGAACTGAAGGCTTCAAAATTAGATGCATATTTTGACTCTGAGTCAGAACTCGACAAGGGGAATGACAAAGGGAAGCAGATTATTGATGCGGAGCCCAACGCCACCGTCGCCACCACAAAGATCCAGAAGGAGGAACCCAAATATCCAAAGGAGGAGGAGCGTCTCTTCCATTCTCAGATGTAGGTAAAGGGTTCCCCGCTATAGTTCATTGTCGAGAGCGAGAGCCAATAGAACCTCATTGCAGCAGAGGTCATGAAGTGGCTGGGCTTACCAACCATAGCACACCCACAACCGTACACCATTGGGTGGCTTCACCAAGGATGGGATCTGCACATGAGTCAACAATGTCGCCTTCCATACAACATCAAGCCCTTCACGGATGAGGTATTATGTGATGTTGCTCCCCTTGATGTTTTTGATGAATTATTAGGCCAACCATACTTGTGGAAGCGACATGCTGTGTATGAGTCAAGGCCTTGTGTTGTTATTGATACATTGGGAAATAAATTGTATAGGATACCGGAGGTAGCACCGCCTACTGCCATTTCTCTGGTTACAGCAAAACAATGCAGTAAGCTCATTTCAAAAACCAGGAAATTTGTTTTCCTAATGATACGCCCTCAAGGAAAGAAGAAGACGGTGGTCATGACCACCAAATAGGGCCCCTCCGCACGACGACAACAGATGGACAAGGTCGTGGAGGAGTACAAGGACATCTTCACCTCCCCCATAGGGGTGCCTCTGCACTGTCGGGTCAAGCACTCCATCGATCTGACCCCAGGTGTGTCGTTACCCAATGGACCAATCTATTGGCACTCTGTTATGGAGAATGATGAAATCAAGAGGCAAATTCAGGAGTTGCTGTAGAAAGGTCACATTCGATCGAGTTCATCGCCCTGTGGGAGCCCGATCGTGTTGCTACAGAAGAAGGATGGGACTTGGAGACTCTGTATTGACTATCGGGCGCTGAACAAGATCACTGTCCAGAATAGGTACCCGATCCCACGGATTGATGACCTTCTGGACCAACTCAAGGGGGGCAAAATATTTCAGCAAGATCGACTTGAAGTTCAGATATCACCAAGTACCAATTGAACCCTCTGATGTGTGGAAGACTACCTTCAAAGCCGAGGGCCTTTTCGAATGGTTGGTTATACCTTTCGGGTTGACAGATGCTCCTGCAACCTTCATGAGGCTTATGGATGACATCTTGCAGCCATTCACCAACTCATTTGTAGTGGTACTTGGATGACATCCTGATCTTCAGCCAGAGTTGGGAAGAGCACCTCCACCACATCCGACAGGTTCTCCAAACACTGCGGGAACACAAGTTGTGTGCCAAGTTGGAGAAATGCACTTTTGGAATGACCCAGGTTCAGTATCTGGGATACATTATTGATGAACGAGGGATGCATGTGGATCCAGCCAAGATCCAAGTCATTCGGGATTGGCCAGCCCCAACCACTCTGACAGAGCTCCGTAGCTTTCTGGGTCTTGCCAATTTCTACCACAGGTTCATGTTGGGGTTCTCTCATATCACTTGGCCCTTGAGTCAAGTCACCAAAGGAAGAGCGAAAGCAAAATTCTTTTGGTCTGAATCTCAACAAAAGGCATTCATAGAGTTGAAACATCGCCTTTGCTCTGCACCAGTGCTCACATTATCAGACTTGTAACAACCATTTGAAATTGAGACAGACGCCTCTGACTATGCTATTGGGGCAGTCCTTACTCAACAGGGGCATCTAGTGGCATATCACAGTGAGACACTTTTAGACACAGTCCGGAAGTATCCCACTTATGAAAAAGAGATGTATTCCATTGTGCAAGTCTGCCGACAATGGAAGCATTACATTTTGGGGAAGGAAATGGTCATCCACACAGACCACCGACCCCTGCAGTTCATACAGACACAAGGGAAGTTCCAAAATGATTGCCATCATAAGTGGTCCACATACATGCAACAGTTCCATTTGAATATCAAGTACAAGAAGGGCAGCACAAATAATGTTGCAGACTGCCTCAATCGACCACTGATCATGGAATTAATCACCATGTTCAACTCTTGTGGGCACAAGACTTCTGATTGGCCACTTCTCTACAAAAGTGACTCAAAATTCGGCCACACATACAATATGCTATTGGAGGGTCAACAAGTTCCAGATTCACCTCCAGGATGCTCTGTTATGCCACCTGGGACACCTTTGTTTTCCTTCAAGCGAGCGTGCGAAGATGATTTGGGAAGCGCACTACAGTCGGGCTGCTGGGCATTTCGGGGTTGAGAAAATGATGCTAGTACTGCAGAAGTATTTCTATTGGCTGAATCTTCGACAAGATGTTGGGAAGTACATCAGATCCTGCACTGCTTGCGTCATTGCCAAACCAACCATCAAGAAGCAAGGTCTCTATACTCCGATGCTTACCCCTAGTCGACCTTGGGAATCCATCTCCATGGATTACATGCCAGGCCTTCCTTCTATTAAGCATGGCAAAGACTGTGTTTTTGTAGTTGTCGACAGTTTCTCGAAGATGGCCATTATGACAGCCTGCAAGAAGAGTATCACAACAGAAGACATTGCGAAACTCTTCTTTGAACGAGTGTGGGTACACTTTGGGATCCCACAGTCTATCATCTCGGATCGGGATAGTAGGTTCCTCAGTACATTTTGGTCCAGTCTCTGGTCGATGCTGGACACCAAGCTCACTAAGTCCACAACTTTCCATCCCCAAACTGATGACCAGACAGAGGCTGTCAACAAGATGATTGTACACATTTTGTGCATGTACAATTCAAAGCATCCACGCACATGGGATGAGAGCCTCCCCTATGTCCAACACAACTACAACCGGGCTCTCCATAGCTCGACTGGCCATAACCCTTTTCAGGTGGGCTTGGGATTCTAGCCACTATGTCCCATTGATGTGGCCATACCATTTGCAGCGACTTAGGCAGATTCGGCTCATGTCCAGTCCGAAGCCGACAAGGCAAATAGCTTCATTGAGCACATTCAACACATCTACCAACAGGTCCACGGCATATTGGACAAAGCCAGTGCTAAGTACAAGTAGCGACATGATCAACATCGAGTGCCACACAAGTTCCAGGTGGGCGACAAAGTTTGGCTACATTTGCAGAAGGAGCGCCTCACTGGGCCCCACAACAAGATTCACACGCTTTGAAATGGGCCATACACCATCACCAGGGCTGTGGGAGATAATGCTTTTGAGCTCAGCATTCCCCCATTCCTTGGCCTGCACCCATTGTTCAATGTGGATCACCTTTGGCCATACTTTCCACCATCATTGGATACGTTCGACATTGCAGAACAACTCACACCAAGAGTTAAATCCAGACTGCATGGAACAAGCTACCACTGATCGGATCATGGACAGGCAGATCAAGAACACTCGCCAACAGAAGATCCAATTGTATTGAGTTTTCAAAGCCGACCAACTCCTGCACCAAGGAAAATGGCTCACTAGGGACCAAGTTTAGCAGAAGTTTCCTCATCTCATGGAGGAACTCAACGCAATGGAGACCATGCTTCCTAAGGGGGGAGGAATGATCCAGGTGGATATTGGTGGCCACTTGCCTATTCCACATGGACCCCCACCATTGTTTCTTTCAGTTTTTCATTTTCCTTAATTGTAGCACAATTTACTATTTTTGGCAATTTTTCAGGTCTTGAACTTCCGGAGCCGTTTTGAGGCCCTAAATGACGTTTTTTTGGCAATATTCCTTCAAGCAATTTCAGCAAAATTGCATTTTCAGTTGTAGTCCTCAGAGAGATCTTTCCAACAAGGTATCAAGCACGTCAAACGGAGATAATATGACCAAGTTACGACCCCGGGAAGTTGGCTGCCCAACTAACCCCAACGGGGCCCATAAACTCTTGGTGTTACATCTCCTCGCATTAGGGTTCTGGTTGTTTAGGGTTTTCTCTTACTGTTCAATAATGAAAAGGCCCTTGAGCCTCATTGTAACTCAGTTTAGAGGCATGTAGCCGCCACATCTCTTCTCAGAGATAAGCTACCATCACTCAAGCTAGTCTCATTTCCATTCTGTTTGTAAGCATATTTCATTATTTGATATTAATGAAAGATAGTGTTATTTCTGCTGCATCTCTGTATTTATGGTTATATCTGTAATTTGTTGCGTTCTTGTTTCAATTCGGATCAAAAGGTGTAAAGGTCTAAAGATCTTGTGTTTCTTCCTTAATTGATTGACCTTTTTGTTAAAGAAAGGAATATGGGGTTCGTCATCTATCCTTCGATGGTAAGTCACAACCTCAAGATCTTCCATCTAGGAAAGAGAATGTCGAGTCGCGAGAGGAATGCTTTATAGATGTCTTTAATGAATCAATTCCTTAATGATTCACTAGAGAGGTAGACTTGCTTCCTCCTCGACAACGGCGCCAAAATGTTATCACTCAAACTAGCAGGGGACCTAAAGGGCAAATGTCAAGCCAAGGGCAACAAATGGCGACTTAGCCCACTGTCACCTTAGCTAAGGCTCCATTCTATTTACGGACTTTCACCGATGGGAGGAGACCTGATATATTATGGAGTCACTGATGAAGGATAAGTCAATGAAATGATGTGGAGTGACCCAAACAATCCCTTTCCTGGAAGAGTTAGAAAAATAAGGCTTGCTTGCTTTCTAAGCAAGGTACAACGTCTTCTAGGTTAAGGAAGGGAAGATTTAAGGGTTAGGTTTATGGGATATGACTTATGAAGGAACTTCCCAATCCCTAAAATCCTTATTGTAATTGGTATCCTGGATGGTTCTTGAAAACTTGTCTTTTCAAAAGGGCCAGGACCAAGTAGACCTGGTCTAGGAGAGGAAAAATGAATATCACAACCAATAATGTTCTTACCCTAGACAAGGTGGGGAAAGGATCAAAGAATGAATTCTCACTTGAAGGTGTTGATTTGATCCTATGAGGCACTAGCCTTGGGGATGCTAAGGCAAAGTTTGATCCCAAAGCTAGGGCTTGGCTTTTCCTCCCAAATCCACCATAGGAATAGCTTCAAAATTGGAGGAGACTTTGAGAAAACACCAACACATGAGATCCTAGGAAATTGAACCTTTTGGAGGGCCCTCTTGTTAGGAAATTGATGCCCTAGGTGCCCCAACTTGGCTAGACCTGAAAGAAGGTGAAAGGATGTGATTTTTGGTGACCACCTCTTGGTAGATCAGTGCCTTAGTCTTGGGAGAATGGATTCTATGATTAAATATGAGTAGGGTTCTTGATTCTCAGTCAAGGAGGCCTGAAGACCACTTTGCTAGTCTTCTAGGTCAAGGAGAAGCAATCTTGCAGCGTTTATACTTCTATGTGCAAAGGATATGGCTTATCAAGGTCAAATTCTTTGATAGAATTACCCTTAGGAAGCACTACTCGAGGCTCAAGGGGTAATAACATGATGTATAAGATATAGCAGTGATTACCCCCTTTTTAGGTAGGGTGGTTCATTGCCCACCAGGGGTTGGGACAATCATGGGTTCCTATATGATGAAGGAGGTTCGTGGAACCTATAGAAACCAGGGTGATGGCCATGATGATGGGTTAGAGCTCATGTATTGGCTTTTGCCCACGTGCTAAATGTGTTTGTCCCGACCATCTTTTACATTTTGTGGTACATTTTTCTGTTGAGAGTGGCCAAATATGCTTTTATCTTTATTTTCAGCTGCATCAACCTTTAAGCTTCATTCCAGGCCATGACCCAAGGTGTGGGCAAGGGACCACATGGCTGGCTCAAGTGGCAGAGATATGGCACAATGAGCTAAATGGTGGCTTGCAAGGGGCTGCTAGCTGTCCACTGAGGACCATCTTGGAGAAAAAATTTCTCGTGGGGATATTACCTACAAAATGGTGGGTAACATGTCCTTTGGCCTCCCTCTCTCCACAAGGGAAAGTCCTTCTCTAGTTGTGTGCCTAGGTCTCTCCTTTGGCCTCTTATCTATACTTTTTGTGAGTGATCTTGGGGTTTTCCTTGTCCATCAAGAAACCCCTATTTTACCACTCAACAAGAAATTAGATTAAACAATTAATTAACTTGGGTCTCAAGCTCACAAGTTTGGGTCAAAACCCCAACCACTTGGGTACTTTTCCAAACCAGCTAACTTTTGGTGTCTTTTCACCACTCTGAAATACCTTCTGAGTTACCCAATTTCCAATAGTCCCTCTTAGTGAGGAAGGTATTTCCATCACAACTTGAAATCTCCAGCTTCGTGACTTTCCTTGCATAATCATGACTTGTTTAATTTTGTAGCTATGGTTGGTCTTCATAATTTTATATTTTAGCCCTTGAAATGTATAATGTAATTGTAAGACATGTTCTTCATGTCATTTTCATCGATTATCCCTTGAAAGAATTATTATAAGACATGTTCTTCCTGTTGGATTTAAAAAAGAAAATTTCGAAATTTGAATTTTGATTGTTTGGCTCCAAACTAGTCAAGTCGACCCTCCCTCAAGTCAAGTCGGCCCTAGTGAAGAGACATCCATTCGAATAGGTAGACCACTATATATTGAGCATTTGACCTACTCCACAAGGCACCATTTGACTTCTCACAAGACAAGTAATATTTTGGGCACCCAAGCGAAGGAGAAAGAAGACGAAGAAGAACAAGAAGGATGAATTCATCTCTAACATCTCTCTCTCTCTCCGTTGACCTCGCATGTGTGAACTTTTGGGAAGTTTCTAGACAACATTTATGGGCAGGCCGAAATTCTGGGCAGTTGCTAGGCAATGGTTTCTGGATTAGAGGGCAAAATTTCTAGGCAAACTAGGAGGCTAAATTTCGGCTTAGGGCAGATCATATCAGAATTGCTGAGTAGATTGGAGACTTGACTTGAGGGCCATTGACCAAGTTTGACAATAAGCATTGTTGGTCAGTTTGACCTCATAGTTGACTAGCTACATTAGATGTATCTCTCGTTGAACTAAAGAATTTCTCTAAGGAAATGGTTGTTGGGTTTCCCCCCCAAGTGGGTTTTCTCAGGGTAAATCTTGTGTTCCCTTTGTGCATTGTGATCTCTACTGTCCTTGTGCTTTTATGGTTGAATTTCTTAAGTGTAATTGCTTAATGAAAAACTAGAATTGTTAAAAGAATATCAACATCATTTGAGGTAATTATCAGTATTTCAGAAATCTGTGCTTGTATCTTTTGCACTTGAAAAATCAACATGACTATCATCGCATGAGTCGTGACTCTCCTTGCGTAGCCATATCTGTCCTCGCATCTGCCATGTCTTCTTTTGTACTTGGCCGAGCTTTATCTTGCATGGTGAATGATTGCCATCACATGCAACATGACTTTTCCTTGCACCACCATGAGTGTTCTCACATAGTTCGTAACTATCCTTGCATGGGCTGAAAATTGCTCTCTCTTACTCAAACTTGAAGATTCAGACTTCCATTGAGCAGTTGGCATTCCTTTGCAATCTCCCTCTGAAGCTAGACTCCCTCTAAGCCTACACAACCTCCACTAGCTAATTTTGCTTTCCCATGTACATTAATCCACGCACTCTTCAAAGTTGCTCTAATACCATGTTGAATTTTTCTTGTACCCCAGATCTGGTCTATCTAAACTAGAGCATACACACATTGAACATACTCAACTACAAGCATTAGCACAACGAAAATGTAACAACAGTGAAATAAATTAAGTACATAGATTCATTGAGCCCAAATCTCAAACTTTATTAATCCATTAATAAAAGAATCATGGGGCTCTCGTATCAGGGATCGTGGCCCATTATGAAACCTGAAACAACTAGTATACACAATATACAAAACTTAGCGATTGAGATTTATTCCATCGGATCTACAATCTGCCCAAAAAAATCAAATGCATACCTGAGCTAGTCCCTTTAGCTCAAGGTCCTTGGATTGTTGCTATCCTTGGCAACCAATCCTTCTACAACTATGCTACAACTTCTCGATCTGCCAGATTTTTTTCTTCAAGTCATGGATCTGACTTTCTTCTTGCATATCTGACCTCCAACACTCAAATTGTTGTAAATGTAGCAAGCAAGGTCTTCTGGCTTGTGCCTTAGCCAGTGGAGACATTGAATTGTCCTCATGAGTTAGACTTCAGTTAGGATGAGTTATTTCCAATTTGTTGGAATAATCATCAAGTTAACATGCGTAGAGTTGAAGCTTAAGTTAAATAGGAGCCTTCATCAATTTAACTATAGAACGAGGTGGCAAATAGTATTTTAGTTAGAGTGAGTTAGCCTTTAGTCTTGATTGAAGGAAAAATGAGTTAAGAACTCCAATGTTGACTGGAGAGAGAAAGAGTATCACTCTCAGTTAACTTGTTAATAAGAACTCCAGTTCTAAATTTGAACTTGGTCTTCTTGCATGTTCAAATTGGGCCTATAAAGAGGAGGACAAAGGCACAAGGAAATTCATTGTTTTGTGCACAAAGCTTTGTGACAAGAAAGATCTCATAAGTTTGTGAAAGAGCCTTGATTGTGGAGAGCGTAGGAATTGTGTCCTAAGAAGTAAAAGGCACAAGTGCGCTAGGATTTAGGAGCTAGTTGCGCAGAGTAGAGGAGTTAGGACCTAAGAAGTAGGATACAGAAAGTGCACAAGGATATAGGGATTTTGAATAGGGGTTGATGTGCGCTAGGAAATCGGGACCTAGTGCGCAAGGATGAAGGAGCCTCTAATGCGCAGAGATCGAGCAGAAGTGAGCAAGTTTTGTAGAGCAAGTCAAGGAGGCTGTAGAGGAACAATTGTGTCCTAGAGGGCCAAGATCAAGCAGGATCTAGGCTAGCCAAGATTAGTTGTATCAACTGATATTTGTGTAGAACACTTTCTCAAGAGAGACAAATTGCTTTGTAATAGATCCAAGTGCTCAAGAACAATCAATAAAATAGCCACATCAAGCAAGTAGGTTTTCCCTATCGGGTTTCTTGAGAAAAATAAGTGTGTCAATTTGTGCATGTGTTTTTATCTCTATGTTTTTATTCTGTTGCTTATAAGTTGTTAAGAAACTTTGTATCTTGATGAAAGTAAACTAGTTTTCAGTTTTCAGTTATTCATCTAAGTAGTTGCAGAGTTTCATGGAAATTTAACATGGTATCAGAGCAGAGATTAGTATAAAGACAAGCACTGTATTGACCAGTTAGTGGATAGCGTAGATCAAGTAGAAGGCTTCTACTAGACTTTGAAGAGCAGAGCAATTCTTTGGATAGAAGTATGGCGTTCCAAGGACTAAGGCCAAATCACAGTTTAGAAGGAGTCTCCAACTTCTGCTCATGGAAGGAGTGGATCTCAGTAGTGTTGAAAGATAATGGAGTGCTTGAGTATGTGAAGCAGGCAATAGCTCCACCTCAAGATGCACAACAGTTGACCTAGCATAGAAGAATGACACCAAGGTGAGGAGGATCATTCTTGAGGGGATCAGAGACCATATCATCCTTCATCTCCATGAGAAGAAGACATATTATGATATGTTTAAAGCCATCTTAGATCTATATCAGGGTTCCAGTGATGCCAGGAAGCTTGCTCTCAAGGATAAGCTAAGGAGTATCTGGATGAGCATAGGAGAGCCCATGATCACATATCTTTCTAACTTCACTCAGGTTCAGGATGATCTAGGTGCTGTGGGCGTGACTGTAACAGACAGTGACCTTATGAGTCTTGGGCTTATGGGACTTCATAAGTCTTGGGAGAATTTTCAAGATGTTGTAAGTGGCAAAGAGAATATTCCTAGTTGGGAAATACTATGGAGTGATTGTGTTCAAGAAGACATCTAGAGAGGGACGAAAGCTAGGAGATCAGCTCTGGAAGAGGACGAGGAGAACTTTGCCCCGACAGGAAAAGGTAGCAAATTTAAGGGAAAGAAGGGCCAAGGAGAGGTCGAGTCCAATCAGAAGGGCGAGAAGAAGAAGAAAGATCTAAGCAAGATCGAGTGCTTCCATTGCCATGAGTTCAAACACTATGCCACTAAGTGTCCTAATTGGAAGGAGTCTAGTAAGGATGATGTGGCTACAACAGCTAAGGTAGATGTGTTTTCTGCTCAATTCGAGAAAGACCTCTCATTGATAGCTTGCATGGCAGCTCAATAGACAGTGGTATATGGTATATTAATTCAAGAGCATCCTTCCACATGACTGGGAACAAGGAGTATTTCAGTGACCTGAAGGAGAAGGACATGCAGTTTCAGATTGAGCTAGGAGATGATAGCAAGTACTCAACTAGGGGAGTTAGTACTATCAATTTTGAGAGGGAGCCAGGTAGTTCTCTCCATCTCAGAGATGTCCTCTATGTTCCAGGTCTGAAGAAGATTCTTGTTTCAGTATCTACCCTTGAGGGAATGGTTATGATGACATCTTTAGCAGAGGTAATTCTTACCTCAAGCTCTTAGCTTATGGATGTGTGAAGCAGATAGGTGTGAGGATGAAGAATCTCTACAAGTTTAAGGTGGAGACAAGCACAAGCTTGAGAAACAAGGTAGGAAGTGCACAGAGTAGAGACATTGGGGTAGAGGAGGGCAGAGCTTTGAGGGATTCCTTAGAGCGAGAGCAAGTTAGAGATCTTAAGAAGGAGCCTCAGCCAGTATCCCAGTTTGAGTCTCGGCTAGTTGGCAAGTCAGTCAACCAGTAGGATGATGAGGAGCAAAGACCAAGGCATGTGGAGGCAACCACTTCATCAGTGACCCCCAGTACAGGGAGAGTTCGACCCAAGTGGACAAAAGAGTTGTTTAGGGAGGATCAAAAGAGAGTTGGACCTCCCAGTACCACCTTTAGGCAAAGTAAGCAGCCAGAGAGATACATAGGATACATGGCAGGGAAGCGGGAAGTCTTCAGATCAAATTCTGCAACAGGGAAGTCTTCTAGTTTAGAGGGAGCAGCGGTAGCAATAGATAACGTGGTAGTGTTGGAGACAAATCCAGGTAGAAGATGTTCTTCCAAAAGTAACTTCCTCGCTAAGAGGGAGTGTTGAAAATGTAGCGAGCAAGGTCTTATGGCTTGTGCCTTAGCCAATGAAGACCTCAAATTGTCCTCATGAGTTTGACTTCAGTTAGGGTGATTTATTTCCAGTTTCTTGGAATAATCATCTAGTTAACATGCATAGAGTTGAAGCTTCAGTTAAATAGGAGTCTTCATCAATTTAACTATAGAACGGGGTGGCAATTAGTAGTTCAGTTAGAGCGAGTTAGCCTTTAGTCTTGATTGAAGGAAGAACAAGTTAAGAACTCTAGTGTTGATTGGAGAGAGAAAGAGTATCACTCTCAGTTAACTCGTCAGTGAGAACTAGAGTTCTAAATTTGAACTGGGTCTTCTTGCATTTTCGAATTGGGCCTATAAAGAGGAGATGAAGGCACAAGGAAATTCATTGCTTTGTGCACAAAGGTTTGTGACAAGACAGAGTTCACAAGTTTTTGAGAGAGTCTTGATTGTGGAGAGCGCAGGAATTGTCTCCTAAGAAATAGGAGGCACATGTGCGCTAGGATTTAGGAGTTGATTGTGCGCAAAGAAGAGGAGGTGGGTCCTAAGAAATAGGAGGGAGGAAGTGCGCAAGGATATAGGGATTTTCCCTATAAAATAAGAGTTGATCTACACTAGAGAATAGGGGTTGATGTGCATAGGAAATAGGGACCTAGTGCGCAAGGATTAAGGAGCCTCTAGTGCATAGAGATCAAGCAGATGTGAGCAGGTTCTGCAGAGCAGGTCATGGAGGCAACAAAGGAACAATTGTGTGCTAGAGGGCCGAGATCAAGTAGGATCTAGGCTAGCCAAGATCAATTATATTAGCTGAGATTTGTGTGAGAAGCAGAACACTTTCTCAAGAGAGGCAAATTGCTTTGTAATAAATCCAAGTGCTCAAGAGCAATCAATAAAATAACCACATCAAGCAAGCAAATTTTCCCTATTGGGTTTCCTGAGAAAAATAAATGTGTCAATTTGTGCATGTGTTTTTATCTCTATGTTTTTATTCCATTACTTATAAATTGTCAAGAAATTCTATATCTTGATGAAAGTAAACTAGTTTTCAGTTTTTAGTTAGTCATCTAAGTAGTTGCAAAGTTTCATGGAAATTTAACACAAATATGACTTTCTTCTTGCAGATCTGACCTTCCAGTACTCAGATCTGACTTTCTTCTTGTAGATCTGAACTTTTAGCACTCAGAACTAACTTTCTTCTTGTAGATTTGACCTTCTACTCGACCTCCTTCTCCCTTTTGGAAGTTGTTGCTTTCGCTAACCATATCATGGAGAAACTTGGCCTCCTTGTTACTGCGGCTCCTCTAAGGAAGATTTGTGGCTAGGTCTTTTAGCCTCCCTCTCTCCACAAGTGAAAGTCCTCCTCAACTTTTGTGTCTAGGCCTTTCCTTTGGCCTCTTATTTATACTTTTTATGTGAGTGATCTCGAGGATTTTCCTTGTCCATCAAGAAAATCCTATTTTACCACTCAACAACAAATTAGGTTAAACAATTAATTAACTTGAGTCTCAATCCCACAACTTTGGGTCAAAACCCCAACCACTTGGGTACTTTTCCCAACCAACTTTTGGTGGGTTTTCACCACTCAGAAATATACCTTCCGAACTGCCCAATTTCCAACACTCTTCACAATGAAGCACCCATCCCACTCATTTGGGTTTCAACCTTGTGACATAGCCTGTGAGCAAACTGCACTTTACCAATCAATCCACACCAAGCAAAACTAAGAGTTGAGCAAATCATATGCACCAGTGTTGGCTTAAAAGTTAGAGCAACACACTCCTCATGGATTACTTTTTAATTGAAGTTTAAAGAAGCAGAATCCTTCCAAGGGCTATGAAATCTTGAAATGTATGAGGCATCCATTTCGGAAGAGAGAGGTCAATTTATGCAATCTAGATTCAAATCTTATTTGTTCACTAGCTACAAGCCAACGTGGACAAGATTCCTAAAACTATTTGGTAATTTTGCAATTTCTTTCGCACTCCCTGTAGTGAATATATATAGATTTTAAACATCATTATAAGCAAAATTTATGTGTGTTTTCATCATTGTCTCCTTTCATCGTTTTTAAGGAAGGAGATCATTGCCTACAAAAGAAGGAACACTCTAGAATAGTCTATACTTGATTCTGAAGGTAATCTTAGGTGATGAAATTTGGCCTAAAAGCTACTTATGAACTGTTTGAGGATGATTATAGCTTCAAGCAATCACATGAAGAAGGAAAATGGATCGATAGGTGTTGCAAGACATATAGCAAACATACCTTGCAAGAAATGAATAGAAATTGAGACCTTTATTTACGGAAATTGATAATTATCGACATGATCTTACCAGGAACCATCTAGTGTGTCCTTGGTCCCTCTATAGTACACGCAACTGTAAAATAAGCACCCAATTATCAATTACCAAGGGAAGAAAACCAGTGGGCTTAACACTAATTCTTTGGAGGTTCCCAAAATCATCTAACATGCATTGATTCT
The DNA here is from genome assembly GCA_000404065.3 of Pinus taeda. NCBI lineage: Eukaryota > Viridiplantae > Streptophyta > Pinopsida > Pinales > Pinaceae > Pinus > Pinus taeda. The sequence continues at coordinate 113,227 of APFE031299212.1, read as the reverse complement.
AACACATCCCGTTTTTATGAAGTACGTTTGCATCAACAAGGACAATTGCTAGTCCTTAAATTTCATGAATTCATTATGAAAACCAATGGTTGGAAGTGTTATTTTATCATCTACTAATTCCATGTTTAACACTTTAGTTGTACCCACCTTTGTTCTATCTACTCTTATCTTCTAGGGAATAGAAAGGAGGCATTTTATGATTTCATAGGGAATTCAAACTCGAAGTCATAGAATTGCATCTCTCACTGTGTACAAATATAATCCCCTTCATGTACATAATAGTATACATTAAAACTATCATTCAAGTAGTTTAGACATTAATCTGGTCACTGGTAGGCATAGGTAATCTTGTGAACATGTGCAATAAAGAACATATTATAGAGGTATGCATTGGAGTGATTATTCAGATAAAAAGGTCTTCAATAGTAATGTGTGATTGACATAACAAAGAGTCTAGCACAGCAGTGTGTGTTGAAGTAATTATTCAAACCTGAAATATATAAAGAATCAAAGTCACTTGGTTCAAATTCAAGTTCGTGTTTGATGACCGTGAAGTTTGACAAAAAATCGACAGGGAAAATTTGGATAACGAAATTTGACATTATATTCCACATGCTACAAAATTTGGAAATTAAATAATATATTTAATAAAGTACGTCAGATGTAGAAATAATATATCAACAAAATTAAAAACCACATCATCTTCTTTGATTAAACATATATGAAAAAAATTATAAATGACGTGTCAACATGAATAAACATATATTTCGAAAGCACATGCTCTTGTTCAATTGTTTAAAATTTAAAAACATATTTATGAAAGGTCGATGACAATGTTCAAAGCTACAAACTTGAGGAATGAGGAGAAATGATAAATATCCCTTCAAATCGAATGAAATGCAAACTATAGTTTTTTTACTAAATTGCATACTTTTGTATCATAAAATTCCATTGCATGAACTCAACAAAAATAAACTAAAATCCCCCGTACTTTCCATTGTCTTCAAGCATGAAATATTTATAACACCGATATTATACAATTCTCTCTCAAAATGAATTTCTAAAGGAGGCTCGAACATTAACCCTAGTACTAGTGTAATGTCCCAAGGGAATTTTTGCCCTCAGGGTTCTATTTTTGACCAAGGTTTTTTCAAATAAATTAGAAAGGACTATACAACAACAATGCACATTATCTAACAATAGGTATCCATTTTTGTAATGCACAAATAATATAAAAGATTTTCAACAACAATATGATTCCTCAACAAGCCACAATGAGTTAGGGTTGACCGCCCAATGACAATAGATGTATTCAACCAGCAAACTACCAGTAAAATTCAGATTGCGATGTCAATATTTAGTAGACCGACAATCCAACTGTGACTCATGCCAATTATTGATACTATATTAATTAACTCACTGTCTATTTTGTTGCCACCAAACTCATTTGTTGTAAAGGGGCTTGTGGTAGCCCAGCTCGGTTCCACGATTACAACTAAGGTTGGAGAGGCCCCTTTAGACTTCCCTGTGCTAAGTTGCGATGATACTTGTTGTTCTGAGCTTACTGCTATAGGAGTTTGAACTTTCTTCCTATGAATAGTCGCAACCCTAGAGGGGCTAATTACTAGGACGTTGTCCTCAGGGAGGGGAAACGACTTACAATAGGGTCCACTGTCTTAACCCACTTTAGGTCAAGATTAGAGGTGATGTCGCTGACTTTAATTAACCACAGGGAGGAAGATTTGCCTCAGACTTAGCCTTAAAATGCCTTTGTTATCATTGATGTAAGCTGCTATGCCTCAGATCCTTCATGTCAACCTCAAACAGAGAACCTTCACTCGCTTGAACAGAGTCTTGGTGGCCAGATAGACAATAGGAGAAAGGCTTCACTATCTAGATAAGGGCCTCGCTAGCCTCTGTTTTCCTTCGATGCCTCAGTGAGGACCATAAGAAATCACAACGGATCTGTTGCCTCAGAAAAATCATCAACCAAAACCATAGGGAAGGCTCTCGCTGCTTTAAAACAAAGCTTATTGATCAATTAAAGAATTTCTTCCTTGCTAACCAAACAGATCCAAGTTATTTGAAGAGATTAAGCTATACCAAAACAAAGAAAGGTAGATCTAGCTAGGGTGGGATCACCTCCACAGAAACTAGTGTAAGGGAAAGGGGTATTAAAACCCTCAGAGCCTCAACTCAAGAAAAACAGAGATATTCCAATTCCAATCAATGATGAGAAAATGATCTTACCTCTCTTATTTATACATTCCTCGTGGAGCTCTCTCTTCCTTAATCTAATAAGAGGGTTTACAAGTGTAGCCCCCAAGTTGGGCTTTTTGCCCCAACTACCCCAAAATTCACCCAATGTTGCCCCAAGACATTGGATAATGGGTTTCTCCCTTTATTAATTACTATAGCCTAAGGGGTTGGAAATGTTACTTTGCCCTCCCTTAAGAATTAATCCATAGGGAACATTATAGTCCCCCCTCCCCGACACTGTTTGTCCTCAACCAATTTCACATTCTAGTGTTGTACCATTTTTCCTTCAATTTTCAAGAATGAGTTTTTTTCTTCTATTCTTACAACTACCATACTGAGAACTGTTGGAAATACAGAGGGTGGGATGAATTAGTATTTCATTAGTTAATTTTTCTTTTCCAGATTATTAACCTATGTTGCACGAGTTTCTGGAACTCGGGAACGTTGGGAACTTGGGTATAGGTGTCGGGAGGGGCTAGAAGTTTCCCCAAAATTTACAGAAAACGGTTAATTGGAGCGCCAATATTATATAATAAAAATTAAAAAATATTAAAAAAAAATTATAAATTTAAATTCTTATATATATATATATATATATATATATATTATATATATATATATATATATATATATATATATATATATATATATATATATATATATATTATATATATATCATTATATAGTGTATTAATATAGTGATAATAAATTATATATCAGATTTAATAAATATTTTAACACTGTGCAATGGTAACATATTTGGTTAGCTTTATTATTGTTAAATTAAAACTTAATTTAAAATATATATTTAAATTAAGTTTTAATTTAACAATAATAAAGCTAACCAAATATGTTACCATTGCACAGTGTTAAAATATTTTATTAAATCTTGATATATAATTTTATTATCACTATATTAAATACACTATAATGATATATATTAAACTAAGATATAGGAATAAATGTTGATATATAAATCTTTATATTAAATCTTGATATATATATTTATTATAAAACAGATTCTCTAAGGTGAATAATGTTTTACTTACTGTATACATCCACGCTATGCAAGTGAGCTAATGACGCCTTTTTTATTATTCGACCAAAGAAAAAACAAAGAAATGAAACAACAATGGCGGCCTCCAAGGAACTTGGTCAGCTAAGAAAGCAAACAGTGGGCAGGCCACAACACAACTAATTTGGGCACCAAGAAGAGCACTGCCAGGGTCTCAATGCGACTTTCCTCACCCGCCCTTTATAACACCAATAGAAGCGGTGCATCTGCACAATTCACAAAACAACATTCCATTACTTGTTGAATTGGGTGGCAATGGAGATCAAACTGGAGGAGGGATGGGTGAGGGGCACCAATATTGGGGTTGGAGCTCATGGCATGGTTATCCTTACCACGAATAGTTCTAATGGGAAACTCTTTACAGTCAAATCCGCAACCGGTTATAGTTGGGCATTGGAGAATGAGTATAGGATTTTGTAGTGTATGGACTCTCCATATTGAGAGCGAGTGTCTGACAAGTGTTTGATCAGAGTCTAAAACATAATAAGCTGGGAATGTTGAAATTCCCGCTCCCACGTTCCTAGATCAAACTCTTTTACGTCCCAAAAATGTGACGTTGTTCCGGTTGAAAAGGTGACGTTTTGGTCCCGTTCCAAAGCTCCCAAAAATGCTGGAACCGCTAGAACATGTTCTCTACATGTTGGGAACGGTTCTCGTGTAACTAAAGTATTAACTATCTTCAACATCATATTAAAACCATAAATCAATAGTGCACAGAATCAAAGACAATAGACACCAAAATTTTAGGTGGAAACCCTTCCAAGAGAAAAAACCACTGAATATTTCTCTAATAATTTTATGAGTACATCAATGCTTCGTCTCCAACTGAAAAAGGAAGACCCAACTCTGCAGTACACTAGAAAAGAGTTCTAGTTTTATTAGGCAGCTCCAACTCCTATGGAGCGTACAAGCTATTTAATTGACAAAAACATGAATATTACATTTATTAATGAATGATGATTTACAATGCAGGAGGTCCCTGGCTTAAATATAGCCTTGGGTGCCCCTTGATGAATGGGCATGATCTTTGAGCATGCCCTTGCCTAATTAATGATTATAGATTAACTAATTTTTACATAACATTGCCTTCCTCTTGAAAAGATGCTTTGTCCTCAAAGCATATGTAACAATGGGTGTTATTGACGAAATGCTTTCATCTCCTAAGAAGCTTCTTCTTCTAGTAAGTCCTTCCACTTGATCAGGTATTCTTTGATTACTCGTGATCGCAACTTCTTTTCCCTGATGGAGATGATACCTTCTGGCTCTAGAATAACCCTTCCTTCGTCATCTAAAGTCGGAAGTGTTGCTTGCATTGATTGATGTTCACTAAGTGCCCTTTTAAGGCAGGATACATGGAAAACGTTGCGAACACAACTTTTATCGGGAAGGCTTAAACTGTATGCTACTTGGCTGATCTTTTTGTTGATCTGGAAGGGTCCATAAAACCTTGGTGCCAATTTGGTTTTTCCCTTTTGTTTTAAGGACAACTGCTTATAAGGTTGGAGTTTAACAAATACCCATTCTCCAACTTCAAATTCTCTCTCGGTTCTGTTTCGGTTAGCTTGCTGCTTCATACGATTCCTTGCAATATTTAGATTTTCTTTTAGAGTTTAGACGACTTTTTTGGGTTTCTTCTAACTGGTTTTTAACAGTTGGAAGCTTCGTCTCGATAATAGCAAAGTCCTTCCATTTCGGAGGTTTGTAACCATACAGAGCTTGAAATGGAGTCATTTTTGCTAACATATGGTAAGTAAAACTGTACCACCATTCAGCAAGATGTAACCACTGAACCCACTTATTTTGTTTATCTGTGGCATAACAACGTAAGTAGGCTTCTAAACATTTATTGGCAACGTCTGTTTGGCCATCTGTTTGAGGATGGTTAGCTGAACTCATGTTGAGGTAGGTTCCTATATGTTTGAAAAATTCCTTCCAAAAATTACCCTTAAATTTGGCATCTCTATCGCTCACAATGACCTTGGGGAATCCATGTAATTTGTAAACATTTTTGCAAAATATCTTAGCGATTTGTTTTGAGGAGTTTGATTTCCTCATTGCAATAAAGTGAGCATACTTGGTGAGTTTGTCGACTACTACAATAATTTTATCCTTACCATCAGACACAGGTAACCCTTCAATAAAGTCCATTGATATTTCCTCCCATTTCTGATTCAAGATGTTTAAGGGATGAAGTAGTCCGGGTGTCATAATATTTTCACTTTTATTCCTTTGGTATTCATCGCATTTTGCTACATTTTTTAATATCATTACTCTTTCCCTTCCAAAAAAATGATTGTCGTGCATTATAATAGGTTTTAAAGAATCCTACATGTCCAGCTGACAATGAATCATGCGATTATTTGAGAATCTTGTCTTTAAATTTAGAATTTGAATTCAGATAAATTCTTCCCTCGTACCAAAGAATATTGTTCTTCCATTCAAATTTTGAATTCTGAGGTAGGTTATTGATTATAGCACTTGTTTCTGGATCTTTTGTATATTCACTTTGAATCTCATTAAGCCATTCAGGAACAACAACTGAAACTGCAAGAAATGATGGTTCTTCGTCTTTCCTCGACAAAGCATCAACTACTACGTTATATTTCCCTTATGTAATATATCCATGTCGAAGGTAGCAATTTTTTCTATCCATTTTTGTTGTTCTATAGATAGTGTTTTCTACTGGAGGAGATGTTGAAGACTATTATGATTTGTTCATATTAAGAACTTACTTCCCAAGAGATATTGTCTCCATTTGTCTAATGCGTGCATAATAGCAAGCATTTCCTTGTTGTATGTAGACTTGAGGCGTTCTTTCTTATTGAGTTTCCTACTTTCAAACGCGATTGGGTGACCATCCTGAATTAGTGCTGCTCCTATGCCAAAACCTAAAGCATCACATTCAATTATAAATGATTTTGAGAAGTCTAGAGTTGCTAATACAGGCGCATTAGACATAACTTCCTTCAAGTCTTCAAAAAACTTTTCTGGTTCATCATTCCATCGAAATGAGTTCTCCTTTAGAAGGTTCGATAGGGGTGCGGTTATATGGGCATAATTTTTAATACATGTTCAATAATACCTGGTTAATCCTAAGAATCCTCTTAGCTTGTAAATATTAACTAGTTTGGGCCATTCCCATATAGCCTTGATCTTATTAGGATCTACTTTTACTCCTTCCTCGGATATTATATGTCCAAGATATTCTCCTTCTTCCTTCCCAAAATTGCATTTGGACTTCTTGGCATAGAACTGATGTTTTTCTAATACAGTAATAACTTGTTCCAAATGTTGTAGGTGCTACTTCCATGTTTTACTATAAATTAGAATGTCTTCAAAGAATACTAACACAAACTTCCTTAGATATGGATGAAATAGCTCGTTCATAGTAGCTTGGAATGTTGTTGGTGCATTGGTTAAAACAAAAGGCATTACTTTAAACACATAATGACCTTCATGTGTTCGGAACGCAGTTTTTGCTACGTCTTCCAACCTTATTCTGATTTGGTAATACCCTGACCTTAAGCCCAATTTTGAGAAGTATTTAGCGCCATGTAGTTCATCCAACATTTCATCGATAAAAGGAATTGGAAACTTGTTTTTAATTGTTGTTTTGTTTAGTCGTCGATAATCGACGCATAATCTAAACGATCCATCTTTCTTTCGAACTAATACAATTGGAGCATCATACGGACTTTTACTTCTTTTTTTTTATGATGCCACACTTTAAAAGATCTTGGACTAATCTCTCAATTTCAGTTTTTTGATGTGGATATCGATACGGTTTGATGTTGATCGGATTTGATCCTGCTTTGACTTCTATTGTATGCGCGATTTCTCTTTTAGGAGGCATCCTCATTGGAAGGTCTTGGAATACTTTTTCGTGCTTTTGAATTAGCTCTTGGACTTCTGGTGCTTCTTCGTTGACTAGATTCGAAGTTAACATTTCTAATTGATGACACTATACTACATAAGTTGGTGCTCCCTTCCGAATCATTTTCATCATCTGGGATGATGATACAATTTGGTTCTTAGGTGGCTAGAACACATATAACTTGTATTTCTGCCCTTCCTATTTAAATTTTATGAATTGCTTTTGATGGTTGGTAGAGTAAGTGCCTAGAGTTTGTAGCCATTGGATACCTAAGACTACATCCACTCCTCCTAATGGTACAGTGTAGAACGGAGATTCTAGATTATAGTCTTGAATCTGCAAACTGACTTTATGGCATTTCCCTATGTTTTCATTTTTCTTACCGTCAGCTACCATAACCTTCATGTTGGGCATGGGAAATGTGAAAATGTTGAGTCTTTTCGCCATGGTTGAGTCCAAAAAATTGTGGGTGCTACCGGTATCAATTAGAACCATTACATTGTTTTTCTTGATATGCCCTTCTAATTTTAATGTTTGGGGCTGTGATATACCTATCATAGCCGATAATGATACTTGCAGAATGCTCTCATTATCTTGTTCTGGAAAAAATTGTGGGGAATATTTGATTTCTTCTACGTTTGATTCATCACTGTCTAAATCATTAGTTGCTTCACATTTATACAGGTTCTTGGTCTCTTTTCCTATAGCACATCTGTGTTTTGGGTCCCATTTTTCGCCACAACGTCTGCACTTACCTTCTTTCATTCTTTGCATTTCCAAATTAGTTTTGTCTCCTTGACGAAGATGTGGTGGAACATATTTTGTGTTATCCTTGTTCGCGGCTTGGGAAAATCTTTGTCTCGAATATACTCTTTCAACCTTTAGCCTCTGCATTTTTTCATGTTTCTTTTCAGCAACTTTTGCCTTATGTCTGGCTACCTCTATAGAAGTAATGTCATGAAGCTTGAGTTCAGCCTGGAGATGGGGTTTAAGTCTCGTGGTGTATGATTGAATGAGACGAGTTTCTGATAATCCAGGTACTCGCGTAGCTAAAGTTTCCCATTCTCGAGTATTCGTCCACATCTCCTTTTTGTTGCAATCTGGTGAGTGCTGAGAAGAATTCTTCTTCCTTGACACCTTGGAACCTTTTAAAGAACGCATTTTTGAATTTCCTCCAACTGATAGCAAGTGTTGTCTTTTTCCACCACATATACCAATTATATGCTTTGCCTTCCATTTGCATGGAAGCATGCATGATCTTTTCGTCATCATTGTCAATACCGTAAATCTCGAAATATTCTTTTACTTTATTGAACCAAGCAACGCTGCATTTTTCGTTACGTCAAATTTGGATAGCTCAAGTTTTGCTCTTCGTTGATATGTAGCTATCAACGGAGTGAAGAAGGGGTGTTGGTTTGAAAACAACATATTGGTGTATGGATTCCAAAGCTACCTATTTTGAAAATTCGTGTTACTATTTTTCTGATTAGGCGTGGAAGATGTCTTTGGAGACTTGGGTTTCTAATGTGTGTCTGACGAGTTTGACGAATCTGGAGAATTGAGATGTTGAGTAGCTTCATTATTCTAGGGGTATTTGATCAGATGTAATCTTCATCTTGTCACAAATACAAGTCAAAATCACCATTGCTTGATCCACCTTACTTGAAAGGTTTGCCTGATCCTTTTTAAATTCATTCTTGTTCTGCTTGAGTTGACTCTCTATTCTCTTTGTTGTGTCCTGGAGCGCTTCGATTTTTTCACCATGTCCAGTTAGCCTCAAGATCTATCAATCTTTTATTGAAATCGGCCATTAACATTGATGAAGACATCGATCGGGTCTGAGGTGGAGTATATTTATCCATCTTAACTCTTTTTCTTAACTTGATCCTAATTTTTTTTTAAATCACTTTATTTATAATTAATATAAATAAATGTGACTTTAATTTATAATTAATACAAATAAATGTGAATTTTATTTATAATCACTTTTTATGTTAATTAATATGATTATAAATGTGACTCCAGACTCATTGAATTAATTGTTGACTCGATAACTTAGTAATCAATGGCGACGTCGGTGGAACACATCTATTGGGGAGGCGAGGTGTAGTCAGGAAAGCGGTTGAGCAGGGAAGATAAGTTGTCGAGCGTGGACGAGAGTGGGCAGACAACAAGTTGAGAATGGACAGGTGACACGAGGGATCAATGAAAACGGCGATAGAGGTGATGAGGTGGGGAATGACAAGGGTGGTTCCTGTGGGAAGGAATAGGTTGAAGGAGATGGTCATGGACGCAAGCCAGCGAAAGGTAGACGATGACAGGGAACACAGTTAGGGAAACATGATGGCAGAAGTCAAGGGCAGGGGTACAACGGAGAGGGAAGGTGGTTTATTAGGATAGGCAAGTTTGAATGGATCAAGTCCGCGGGGAATCAAATGGTTGGACAGTGGAGTGATACGCTTCTGTGCAGCGTCTTGCCGAAGAACCGAACAGGCTCCAATACCACTTGGAGCGTACAAGCTCTTTAATTGACGGAAACATGAATATTTTTATTTATTAATGAATGATGATTTACAATGCAGGAGGTCCCTGGCTTAAATATAGCCTTGGTGTTGGAATTTCTAAGTCTAACTGTTAGAAACCCTTCATGTACTTTATTGATTTATTCCTGTTGAAAATAGCAACAAGAAATGATAAAAATAGAATCCAGAATATTCCAATTTTAATTTGTCCTTGAATTAAAATTGTGAATTAAAATCGAATTTAGTCTCACCAGCTGCTTGGAAATAATTATTAATTCATTATGGATTAATTAGTTGGAGAAATTCAAGTTAGAAGTCTTTCTGAAGTCATGCAAGAGTTATCCCTTAAATTAAGGAGATAAGATTGAGTTATATTTGAGTTGTAATTAGTTAACTCAGTTTACTGAGTTAAGTCTAGTTAAATTAGTTCCAAATTGTTAGAGGAACTAATTGTGAGTTATTAGTCAATTGATGCATGCATGCACTCAACCAGTGTACTCTAGATAATGAAGATTCCCTCATCAGTAACTCATGCATGTTTATTCTGAGAAAGACCCAGTTGAGCTAAATGTCAAGGACACTGTACTATCAGTTGCATGGTTTTCCTATAAAGGAAACTCATGCATGCAGTCAAGGGAAGGTTCCTTGAGGATTGCGCAGTTCTGACAGTGTTAGAGCGGTGTTCCACTTGGTGAGGTGAGAATCATCCACTAGGAACAACGCAAGGAAATAGGAGCTTGGAGGGCAGAGGAAAAGGCTTGTGAGAAGCCTGGATTGCCTATGAGCATCTGTGAGGATTGTACTGAGAGCTGGCTAGCTGTGAGAGCTAAGGCTTTGTATAATTCCTATGTATTTCCACCTTGTATAATAATACAGATAGTGGGGTTTTTAGCTGAGGCTTTTCCCAAAGTATTTTCATGTGTATTGTGCATTGATTCTTCTTCTTCTGGTTATGTGTTCAGCTTGATCTTGCTCAATATTTAAGCTTCCGCAAATTGATAGTAGAAGTCGGTTATAGTATTTTGCTTTGGTTATATTGCATTATCAGGTTAATCTACAGTCAGATTTTTTACTTGGTCTTAGAGCGAGATTTGTAGAGAATTTGCAGAGTTTCTACAATTCCGGCCTACTTGTTCTATTAATTAACAAGTTATTTACCATGTAAATACTGGAAATAAATACAAGTACATGCTCAACACATTACAGATCATCAAACTAAAGGAAACAAAACAAGCACACAAGTGACAGCGTTATTTTTGGACCAATGTCCCTCGAAAAACCCAATGCGGGAAAATCGGTGCAGCTATCTAAGGGTTTTACTATTATGAAGTTTTTGAATACAATCTGGGTGCCAAAACCGGCTCACCCAACAGAGAATAATCTCGGCAGTAGTACCTGTCAGTCGGAGATAGATGTTCCAGTTGAAACCCCGGATAATCTCTCCGGTAGCTTCACAGCTCCAATCTGCCCCACGAAACCCCAACGTCAGCCTCTGGGGACAGCATCAGCCCTTTCTGGCCCAGCGTTTTGTGAAAATTCTATCACTGCAGCAACTGATTTAATTTTCCTACTTATTCCACAATAAGTTATTTACGAAATTACTTCAATAAACATTAAAATAAATACTGTTGTAGATATCACACCGTAATGTAGAAACAAACATATGCACAAGAATCAACCCAATGTGGGAAAACCGGTGCAGCAAGGGAGGTTTTTATTATCCAGCAATTCTTCAGTACAACAGGGTGCCAAACTGGCTTACCCACAGAGAAAAAATTCTCCAGCACTTCTCCCAATCCCAGCATCAGTCGGGCTGACCTCTGCGTGGCTCTCAGACCCTCTACATTAGCCCCTACTTGACTGTGTCAGCCCTGGACCTCTCTACATCACCCACACAGGCCCAATTAATGACTGCACAGTCTCTTGCTACCTCTGCGTTTGCCTTGAATGCCCTACGTCTGCCTCTCCTGCCTCTGCGCTGATCTCTAGTGGTTGATCCCTCTGTTCCGTACTTGTTGTCTCCTGACTGCTCACCAGACCACTGGTTCAATTTCTCAGCTAACCCCACTCCAGAAATTGAACTGACTGGTCTCCCTCGGTATGTTTTCCAAGTGACCCTCAAGCCTCCTCTTATACTTTTCTCTTTGACAAATCAACGGCCGAGATTAAGTCCCTAATCAACGGCTAAGATTAGATATGGCTTGATCCATGACTTTTGGACCATTCTAACACAATTTTATATTAATTCACATTAATATTTTAATTTTCCTAAGTTTAGACTTAGGGACTCCATTACAAATATTAATTATTTTAATATCTCCCAAATTGTTTAGAATCTTCCCAAACCCTTTTTGGGTATTGGAGATCTCATGTACCTTAGCCTCTCCACCAATTTTCGTGGCTAGAGCACATCCGATGCTACCCCAAATCAACACTCCCTCTTAGTGAGGACTGTGCTCTAGTAATACTCCTCACTGAGCATCACTCTGATCATCCGGCATCGGTCCCTGTGATGATGCTAGGCTCGCTGCCCAACATCCTCTGCACTGCTACATCCTGTACTGCTGCCCATGGCTCTGCCACTACCATTGCTACATTTGTACGATAACTCTCTCTGCATTCGTGCTACTGCTGGTCCTTTCTCCCAACACTGTATCCGCACTGCAACTCCCTCTACATCCGTGTTGTTATCACTCCCATTTCTACTACTGAAATAGGTACTTGACCATCCCCATCTTTTCCCTGAAGTAATCAAACTTTGTCTTCCAAGGGCCTTTGTGAGGATGTTCGCCACTTGTTCTCCTGTGGGAGTGTAGCTCAACTGTACAGCTCCTTGTTGGACATAGTCCCTGACAAAGTGACACCGGATATCAATATGCTTTGACCTATCATGAAACACTGGATTCTCAAAGAGCTTGATGCAACTCTGATTATTGCACATGATCCTGGTCGCCTCCATATTCCTTCTAAATAGGTTCACAAGTAGTTTTCTAAGCCATATGGCCTCACACGAAGCTGTGCTCATCGCCATATATTCTTCCTTCAATGAGCTCAAAGCCACAGACTTTTGTTTCCTACTGCACTAGGAGGTCATTCTTGATCCAATGTTGAGACAGTACCCAGAGGTGCTTTTCCGATCCACTAAACTTCCTGCCCAATCTGGATCAGTAAATCCACTCAACCTGATATCTTTACCTTCGATGTACACGATTCCATAGTCGAATGTTCCCTGTAAATACCTGAGAACGTGTTTGGCTGCTCCCCAGTGTGCCCTCTTCGGTTCCACCATGAACTAACTGAGGGTGTTGACAGTGTAGCAAATGTCTGGCTTGGTATTGACCAGATACATCAGGGACCCTATGCGCTACTTGTATAGGGTGGGATCGACATCCTTGTCCTCTAATGCATCAATCTTCTTCCAGTTGGTGATCATTGGCATAGCCATGGGTCTACAGTCCTCCATCCCGAATCTTTTCAGGATCTCTGTAACATACCTTCCTTGCCCAAAGAAGATCTCTCCCTTCTGCTGCCAAACTTCCAACCCTAGGAAGTAATGCATTCATCCCAAATCCTTCATATCAAATTCTGTGGCTAGGTTCTTCTTGCAGTCCCTAATGAGTCTAGATGATCCCGTTAGAAAGAGATCATCCACATACAATACTAAGATTAGCGGCTCGTTCTCTACAACCAGATAGTAGAGATTCGGATCTGCGTCACTCTTGACAAATGCCATTTTCTACAAGTAGCCATTTATTCGACCATACCATGCTCTCGGTGCCTGTTTCAGCCCATACAAGGCTTTCTTCAATCTGCATACATGAGACTTCTTCTCATGAGTCTCAAAGCCCTCTAGTTGTTCAATGCAGTGTTGATAATGTTGCCGAAATATCGGCGATATTCGTAAATATCGCGATATTTCCAATGAGCTGAAATATCGCCGAGAAAATATCGCGATATTTTCGGCTCCCAAAAATATCGCAATATTTCCGAAATATCACCGATATTTCGGCAAAATATCACGCAACGACCTAAATTATCGCTGGGAGACAGTAGAAAATCTCCGCGCGGGTTATAAAATTCGGATTTTGGTTTTTTATGAATCATTTTCATTTCTAATTGCTGGAGAAGGAAGGGGAGAGCTATGTGCTTGCTGCCAAGGAGGGTTTGAGCATTCCAGAGTTATTATCGCCACCAACAACGAAGATTTCATTGATCTAAGCTTCAAGAACAGTGAGACAATTTCATTTCTTCCATTAACAGGTATGTTCAAATAAACCCCTATTTTAATGAATTTTTTGTTAGTTTTAGAATTGTTCTTGCTTGCCTATTTGCCTACGATCATTTTGCTTGAATTTTTTTCCATTTGGAAAGATTTTCATGCCCATGAGCAAATGCAAGGGTTTTAAGTTTTTAAGTTTTCAAGTTTTCTCCATATTTGGAGAGCAAACTCCATTTTTTTTTAGTTCATAGCTACAGAGGCTATTTATTAATTTTATTACATATTAGGGGTTCATCTCTATAAAATTTCTTCACCTTAGAAATTAGTTTCTTATTGTGCAATGTGAAGTTGTGAACAGTGAGGTAGGTTTACCGTTTGCCTATTTCTAAAAGTAAATTCTATGTATGAATTTATGAAATTTCAAATGAATTTATGAATTTTCAATTTTCAATTCACATTGCAAAATTGCAAATAATGTAGCAAAAAGAATGTTTTGTAAAATGATGTGGTTATTACTTATTAAGTTACTAATTCCACTTTTTTTTTGGTGCCCAAGGTTTGCGTTAGCCCACTACAAATTACAAATATGCCAAAAGCCTTGGACCCATTTTAGGAGTATGGGACCCCTGATGGTAGGACAAATCGTGCATATTTTACATGCAAATTGTGTGGGACCAGGATGACAGGTGGGGTTACACAACTGAAATACCATCTTGCTAGACTCAGTGGACATGATATTGGGATTTGTACAGTTTCTAGTCTGGAGCTTTACAAAAAGCTCTTGAGGCAATTGATGAAAAAAACAGAAAGAAGGAAGAGGCAGAAAGAAACAAAGCTGAACGTGCAAGTAGATCTTTCGGGATATCTTCTCCTGATTTTGATGTTGAGGGTAGTGGGAGGGGCTCCACAGCTGGCACATCATCACCTGCTACTGCTAGTGCGAGGTCATCATTTTTTGTTCCACGAACAAGACCTGGAGCACAACCTGACATAAAATCGCTTGTTAAAAAAGAAGAAGCAAGAAGCAGATAGAGTCATGGGGAGGTGTATTTTCTGGAGCGACTTACCTCTCAGCATCACCAAAACCAATCCATTTTGGCAGCCAATGTGTGATGCTATTGTTGTTGTGGACCCAGGGTACAAAAGTGCCACATATGAGGAGTTGCGGTGGCCAATTCTTCAAGCAGAAAAGCAAGACATCAACTCTAGATTGGCGGAGTTGAAAAAGACATGGGAAGTTACTAGATGCACAGTGATGTCTGATGGTTGGACAGATAGGAAGGGTAGGACCCTTATAAATTTCTTGGTACATTGTCCTAAAGGTACCATGTTTATTAAATCGTTGGATGCATCAGAACATATCAAAGATGCAGCAACAATATGTGAGTTGTTAGATGGGTTCATTCGGGAGATTGGTGTGCAGAATGTGGTGCAAGTCATAATAGACAATGCAGCTAATTATGTGTCTGCCGGCAAAATGCTTATGGAGAGGCATCCCACATTGTTCTGGACTCCGTGTGCAGCACATTGTCTCGATTTGTTGCTTGAGGATATGGGGAAACTCTCCTTCATCAAGGAGGCGGTTGATATGGCTAGGAGCATCCCCAAGTTTATTTATAAACATGCTTTTGTTCTTAGCCTCATCAGGAGGTTCACTAGAAACAAGGAGTTGCGGTGTCCTGCCATCACACATTTTGCCACAACCGTTATTACTCTTCAGTCTTTGCTTCGATGTTAGTTCGAGTTGAAACAAATGTTTGTGTCTGATGATTGGCGTAATTGTAGATACAACAGGAGACATGACGGGAAAGCCATTACAAAAATGGTGTACTCTGAGACATTTTGGCATGAAGTAGAAGAAGCATCTGCCATTAGTGAACCTATAGTAAAGGTTCTTAGATTGGTGGATGGAAAGAAGCCTGCAATGGCTTATTTGTATGAGGGCATGGATAGGGCCAAGGAGGCCATTCGTTCCTATTATGCAGACAAGGGTTCTGTTGGCCTTGATAGGCAGATGATGTTATGGGATGTGATCGATAGTCGGTGGACAGGGATGCTTCATCGACCCATTCATGCGCAGCACTCTTCCTCAAACCCGCATTTTCATACAAATGCAACTTTGATTTTGATGGCGAGGTGATGGAAGGGCTCCATTCCTGTATTCAGAGGATGGTACCTGATCCTGAGCTTCGTAGCAAAATCAATCGCGAGATACAGTCTTATTGGGATTGTGTTGGCCTATTTGGCTTTGATGATGCTATTAGGGAAAGGACCCTCTTCATGCCACGTAGGTGACAAGTCATCACTCATTAGAAATTAGAATTTTCAATTTAGAATTTCCTTATAAATTTATAATTCTATTCTTTTTAAATTCAATTATGTAACTTTTATTTGAAAGTTTAATTATGTTTTAAGTTTTTGAATCTTTTATTTCATTATTTTGTTGTTGTAGATATTTGGTGGCGAAGCTATGGTGCAAGGGCACCAAATTTGCAGAAATTGGCCATACGAATCTTGAGTCAAACATGTAGCTCTTCAGGGTGTGAGCATAGTTGGAGTGTATTTGAGAAAATACATGCCAAAAAGCGCAACAGGTATAACTTTGAGCTCAAGCCTTTAGTTGAACAATTACACTTAATCTAATTTTTAATTTATGACCTTCAAGTGTCAAGAGTCAAGAGTCAAGACTCATTACTTTTTTTGACATTCTTACAGGTTGGAGTTCGCACGCCTCAACAATTTGGTGTATGTGCATTACAACATCTGACTTCGAGTGAGGCAAATAGAATCACCAATGGATCCAGATGCCATTTCCTTAGACAATATTGATGTATTGTCTTCGTGGAGGGTGGAGTCTGAGGAGCCCATCTTGGAGGAATCACCTTCATGGTTAGAGCCAGTGGCAGATGATCCATTAGAGCAGGGGCAGCAAGAGGAGGACTCGGAATCGAAGGAGCAGCAACACTCAGAGGAGGAGGAGGAGGAGGAGGGCACTGCGGGAGCATCAACATCAGCATCAACACCATCTGCTATAGATATAGGAGAGCATAGCCCCATACCTAGCACTCATTATTTGACATTAGGTGTAGAGACAGGGTCAGGGCCTTCTACTACTAGGGGCAGGCCTGGCAAACAGCCCATCATGTTTTCCCATAAAAGGGGGAGAGGGCAGTGATTTCAGATAGATAGCTGCTAGTTTTATTTGTTATGCTACATATAACTCATGATGATGAGATACTTTTATATATGTGATGTTATTTTGTATTGGTTCTCCACATTTGAGTCCTTGAATGGACAATTATCAAAGATCAGCAGGATTTGGTATCGTCTTTGATGTATCATTTTTATTTGACATCATATATATCAGTGTTTTCTTCATATTTATGTGCCAATGTGTTTATTCCATGTTGTTATTGCTTTATATGTTTAAAAATCTGAAAAAAATGAATATATTATGCATTTTTTATGCTTGCCGATATTTTCGCCGATATTGCCGATAAGATATTTTTTGGACCCTCGCCGATATTTTCCTGATACTGATATTATCAACATCAGTGCTTACCATTACAATGTAATATGGCTGGTGGATACACTGATTCTCTATGAAGGGTGGTATGTGTAAAAGTGAGCCACAAAGGATGCAAATTATTTGTAAGAGGGTTATTGTGTACATTGTTTTTTGCAGGTTAAGGCAAACTCCAAAAGTCTAGTTCGTATGTACTTACAGACTCTGTTACCTAGGTGTATAAAAGAGTCACTTCTTGGAGTTCAAATCAGCTTCTACATCTGTGGTAGATGGCTGAAATTTTCAGCCAATATTTACTCTAACCTCACTAACAAGTCAGTGATCAAACAGGTGGTTGTTGCCTTGGCATATCCTGTATCAACTACATTAAATACATCTAATGTAAACAACACTCTCCCACTTTGTGGCAGGAAGATGATTTTTGGAGTGCAAATGGGAGGGACATGTGGTGCTCGCAGAAGATATCAAAATGTGAGGCAATGGACAACAGAATGGAGAATTTCAAGCATATTGATATTCATCATCATCACATTCAGTTGATGATTGAGAGTGACAATGTTGACTTGCATCATTACACAACTCATGGACAGCTGCAGACATTTTTATCAATGCTCTTGGCACAGATAAGTTTGTGAATTCTAGGCACAGGATTGTTTAACAGAGGGTGATAAGGGTTAACATACTCTAATGGTCATATCATAGTATTTATTAGGTGTCAATATTAGGTAATAAGGTTTCATGCAACACCATGCAATAGATTCTGACACATAAATTGAAAGCTAAAATCAGACAGAAAACACAATGCAATAGATTCTAATTTCTGACACAAAGACCGAAAGCTAAAATCAAACAGTAAATGCAACCGTTTAAAGGATATAATAACTAATACTATCATTCCAATTAAAGGATAGGTAAACCAAGATGGTCAACTTTTAAAGGATATAAAAGTTGTGCATTATTTTTGTTGAAGCTCATGGTAGCTTTTGGAAGGTCTTCTACATAGGCTTGGTGTCTTTAGCAGGTAGGAGATGATTTATTGCCTCTTTAGGTGCTTACTTGATGGAGTAACTGATTTATGTCTTATTTCCTAATTCAAACTAAGGAAAAGTACAATAATTAAAACCAATTAATTATTATTGAGTATTAAGTAAATTTCCAAGGATAAATAAATAAATTATTTAAGTGACTTAAAAATGATCTCAACCACTACTCAAGGAACCCCTACTGCAGAAAAACTGAATTTAATTCACCTACTTGATTTTGATATACATTATCAAGTTATTTTTTGAATAATACTAAAGTAAATTACTTCTGCAGCCTACACCAATTTAATTTGATTACATGAAACAAAAAACTAAGCAAAGAACAAGATACATAGGACACCGTTATTTTTGGACAAAATAGTCCCCGGAAAAACCCAATGCAGGGAAACTGTGCAGCAGCTCTAAGGGTTTTATATTATTAAGCAGTAGTTCTGAATACAGTGTTGGATGCCCTCCCAACAATCCAGTAACAGAGAAAAATATAACGGCAGAAAACTAAGTGAGATTACCTCACTTCACCCGGCAGTTTCCCACTGATCCAGCAGTAGAACTGGCAAACCCCTGGCCATCTCTGCGATGGCCCTATGTAGGCCCTTGCGCTACATCCACTAGTGGCTCTCCACCTCTTAGCCCAGTGTTCTCGACCTATCCCTACCCCTCTGCTGCAAAATGATCACTTAGTTCAAACTTATCAACTTCGTAGCCCCAGAAATTTCGAACTTTAGATCAATTCATTCTCTCCGTGTGTGTTTGCAAATGAACCCCAACCCTCCATTTTATACTTTTCATGTAGAGTCTTCAATGGCCGAGATTAAGTCTCTGATCAACGGCTAAGATTAAAACATGACTTGATCCGCCTTCTAGATCATTCTCACCCATATTTTGATTAATACCCACAGTGCTTTTAAAACCAGCCGGTCAGCAAGGCCACTGGTTGGAATCAGTTGAAAAACTCATTTAGGAAGGCAATGTGGCGAAGTTTTGGCCCTAACCGGCCAATTTAGGACAGAACTGGCCAGTTTAGGACGGAACCGGTCGGTTTGTAGTCAAACTGATCAGTTCAATCCTAAACCGGTCGGTTCGCTGCCATGCCAGCCTCCACCATTTGTATTGCTGGTTTGGCATGTGGTGTGAAGAAAATTTGATATGGAAACTAAAATTGTGTCACTCTATGGTTGAAATTTTCATTATGTAATATGGTTACGTTACTCGGTAGCAGGGGATTCTTCATTACAAGTTTTTTTAAGGCATGTTGGACTGTAAAAAACATAGACAGTGTACTGATTTCATGTCTGTTATTCCACTATGGTATTGGCAACCTGTAGGGCACATTGAAATCTAACCGATTGAGGATGGTAAGTTTAGAGAATTCATAATTTAAAAGTTGTAAGTGCACTGTGTCTGGTCCTGTTTCAACATCTCAGACAGCCTGTAGATTTAACATTGTTTCCAATAGTGAAGTATATCTCCAGGAATCATGTAAGAAAATTCAAGTAGCAAATGTATCAACAGAAAGAACACTCTAGTACAATGTTTCTTTTCAGATTATAAATGAATTCTGGTTGAACCTGATTTCATGCCTAGATCATCCTTCGGCCAAGCAGCCAAAAGATTAGAAATAATCTCCAGTAAACATGTAACAGCAGTCAAGTAGCAAAATGTATTAGCAGAAAGAGTGCTCCAACAGAATGTGTTCTCTAGTTTAGAAAGAATACTGGTTGACCCTGATTTCATGCCTAGATCATCCTTGGACCTAGTAGCCAAAAGACTAGAAACAATGGTCACAATCACCTTTCAACATGTAACAAAGAATACTTTGAGCTTGTCTAAGGGAACACCTCACCTCTTATTGCTCACACTTTGGTTAAAGTAAAAGGTAAGCTCAATATTGAAGGAAAAGGAATAATCAACCCTTGTATAGATAATGTATGCTCAATCCTGTTCCTGGCAGCAGAATTACAAAGGGTGCGTGATTTTGGAACATTTTGGTGGTTATGGTTATATATATATATATATTCCCAGCCTTCTTTTGTGTTCAAGGGCTAACCTAAGACAAGATGCGGGAATGTTTGAGAAGACATATATATTGTAGACTGAAGATTAAATTGATTTAAAATAGAGTTTTAAATCTCAACCAACCTATCCATATAACCACAAGCAGTTTAACTTGAGACCATGAAGAGCTTGAAAGAAAAACATGTTGACCCACTTGTCCATATATAAAGGTGGTTTTGAGGTTTAGTTTACATGATGTGTACAAATTTGTAAGGCATAGATGGCATTTGTATTACTAGTTTGTTTGTGGAGATCCCATCTCTGACATGGATATTGAGAGTTTAATAGAGAAATGTCTAATTAGCACACTAATTACTCCAATTCCAATTAGCGTCAAAGACCATCTCATGAAGCACAGAGAAAGCATTGTAGGGTCTATCTTTGATGATCTCAAAGAGCCAAACATGGTGGAGGCAGGTGAACCATTTTTCATTATTAATGAACAACCATATCTTCTCATCGTGGTGATTCAATGGTGATTCAATGCAAGACAAAGGGTTTTTTTATGGCAATAAAATTGCAAACCAAACAAATTGTTTATTTGAGTCATTGCTTATGTATTTTACTATTTTGTCGATGATATTGTTGCACGCAGTGCCATTTTGATATATTCACCTTTACATGGTATATAAATGAACAAACTTTGCATATTTTGTCTCTATTGGCTTGGAATCATGGTTTTAAATCTTAAAAATAGTTTTGTTTCATTAAAAATTAATTATTTAATGTATCTTTCTAAAACTGGTTCGTTTAGTCCTAACCAGTCCTGGTTCGACCGGTTCTTGTCGGTAAACGGTTCATTAGGTGGACCGGTCCGGTCACCGGTTCCGGTTTTAAAAACATTGAATACCCATTAATATTTTAATTTTCCTAAATTTAGAGTTAAGAACCCCATTAAAAATATTAATTATTTTAATAAAATACAATCCGGGTGGAATTTCACCAAACAGTTCCTGGGTTCTTCTTTAGAACTCATGTGCCTTAGCCTCTCCACCAATTGTCAAGGCTAGAGCACTCCCGATGCTACCAAAAACTAACAATTGCCTCTTTAGGTGCTTACTTGATGGAGTAACTGATTTATGTCTTATTTCCTAAGTCTAACTAAGGAAAAGTACAATAATTAAAACCAATTAATTATTGTTGACTATTAAGTTAAATTCTACGGATAAATACATAAATTATTTAAGCAACTTAAAATGATCTCAACCACTGATCTCCTAGATCTTCTAGAAGGGAGATTATGATTAGGGATTTGGGCTTGATGAAGATTATAAAATAAGCCTAAGGGAAAGGTGAAGACACACAAGTGGAAAAAGAAATTTTCTCTAGAACAAGAGGCTCAGCTAGACTGTAGCACAAAGGAGGAAGAGTTTAGGTGGATTCAAAAGCCTTTCCAAGAAGCTGAATTGTTGGAGATTGCAAGGCCGAATTGTTGAAGTGAGATGGAGGTCAAATTGTTGTAGAGGCCAGTTTACGAGTGCCGAATTTCGTGAAGTGCAGAGGCTGTTTGAGTGAAGGACACAGAGTCGAGCTGCTGGTGGGAGGTGGGAGAAAATCTCCAAGCAAAATTTCTTCGGAGGCTAATTTCTAGTGGACCAAAATTCCTAGCGCTGAATTCTTCCAATGCGGCCAAGTTTCAGGTTCCAAACAATGCATATTTCCTCGTAATTTCTCTGTGGGTCGAAACACTTATTTTCCTGGATTAATTAATGGAGAATTGTTGTGGGTGTTTATCTGTTGTAATGTGTGAGTGATATCTCAGTAATTTTATTTACGCTGCATATAAAATTCAAGAAGTTAAAATACCAGTGATTATATTTTTCCAACAACTCAAAATTTATTTCGATAAATTTCTGGGAATAAATAATTGTTGCAAGAAAATAAATCTAGGTTGGTATTAAGAGATTTAACAATTTCTTATCATTCTTCTACACCAACTGTTTCAACTTCCTACAAGTAAGATGGCATTTGGAATTTGAAGGTCAAAGTATAATAAATTAAAATAACCAATCAAACCAGGTTTTGTATTTCGCACACTTCAGATTCATTAGCACATCAAAACATATTATACGTCTTCAGCACTTCTAAAAGTGCAGTTGGAAGGTTTGAAACGTTGTAGACAACAATGAAGTTAATACTAAATAGTAATAAGTCAAACAGTGATTAACATGTCAAAAGGATATGCTGTATTTTGAAAAACACGCGGAAGCTTACCAAAGAAAAAACTTGAAGATGCCTTGCCAAAAGAATAAGTGAGAGAGCTGCAAAAGATTGGGGTGTTAGCAAAAAGAAAATAACTGCTACCCCTCCTGCAAATCATTATTTAATTCTTATATCATTTAAGAAGAACAAAAAATTCAAATCAATCTAACAGAAATGGCATTGCAGTTTGATTCTAAAATAGAGAGAGTAGAATCAAACATGTTTAAAAACAAACTTGAACTCCAAATTTTCTAACAAATAAAACATTTGACATTAAAAACCAGCTGTAGCATGTAAATTGAAGAGTTTTAATTCCTATCTCATTAGCATATTTTACACTGAGAAATGAAACTTACAAGATGCAAAGTCCAGTTACCAAAATTTAGAACCCATTGTTTTGTGTTACTAGTTGATGTATGCATAAATAATCCCAAAAGCATTCTGATTTTGAAGGTAATAAGCAAACATATCAATAAATTCTTTTTGGATTTATCCCTTAAATTCCAAATATATCCTGCTGATAAAGTCAAATTGCTGACCCACTTTGCCTTTACTTTCCTCTACAACTAAGTTAACAGATTTGGAAATGGTTTTATGTTTCTGAAAGGGTTACACATTTTAGAAATGGCACCTTCAAAATAGTCCCAAACAAGGAAACAATATGTGTATGTGGGTGGGGTGTGTGTGTGTGTGTGCACATGCCTAAGTCACCTAGTTTGAATTTGAATTCGAGTTCAGCAACCTTGAAGCTCAACAAAAATCAAAAATGAAAATTAAATAAAATTAGCCATTAAATTCGACATACTACGAAATTTAAAAATATATGTGATAAATGACAATATATGTAATGAAGTACATGATAGATCATAGAAACGAAAATAGCATGATAACATGATTAAATAAATATCTCAAAATCACATTATCTTGTTTAAATTTAAGAATTTGTTCATAGAACATAGCATTAAAAACATGAACATAAGATTAAAACGTTTTACACAATTCAGCATCCTAAAAGAAAACTACAACGGCAGTGCAAGTTTTATTTTTTATGGTCCCATGGCTTACTTGTTACATCAAAAAGATCTATTGTTATGAATATAAATTCATATATAAATAACAAAATATAAATATAATAATAATAATTAATAATTAATTAACTAATGGTCAGTTAGTCGGTGATGAAGAGGTTTGTCTTAGAGACATGACCATTCAAATATAAATATAATAATAGTAATTAATAATTAATTAGCTAATGGTCAGTTAGTCAGTAATGAAGAGGTTTGTCTTAGAGACATGACCATTCATGAAAGGGCACCTGCCTAGGGTATATAAGCAGGCCCTCATTCTCATTTGTAATCATCTCATATCTTACATCAATTCAATATACAATAATCAATATACAATTACATGTCTTACAATGGACAATTTATGTGTTTGAAGTATTTTAAAGATTTCTACTGCGTATACAACTTTTGGAATGGTCGTTACATTGGTATCAGAGCCATGTTTGCAGATCCTGGCATTTGGCCATCAACTTGTCGTCCTAACTAAAGTCTTTCACTATACAAGTTGGAGTTTTTCCATTTTCGATCAGGCCCTTGGCCACTTTACAAAGAATTAAAGGAAAAATAAAAAATAAAAAAAAAATAAGACCTTTGGCCATTGACATTTCAATGATTCTAAAATCTAATGAAAAAAAAAATAGTACAATATAAATTTTGAAGGAGAACATTCATATATATAAAAGGGTTCCACATTATTGATAAAAAGTGCATGATAAAGTGAATCTTTCCAAATATCTTTAAAACTATATGTAAAAGAAGGAAGAGTAGATAAGATTATCTTAATTCTTCATTACGTGGTTTACAAGCTCATGGTTTTAGCAACCCATGGTAATTACCCATGGTATTTGCAAGGTAAAAGAACAAAAGGAATACAAAATCTCTTTATGTGAATGGTAAGTTTCACTTTTTACGTGGAGAAAATTAACCGAGTCAAAGGCACGTTTATATTACATTACTTTTAAGTGGACATATATTTTTGTATTATACCCCAAAGAGGTGAATAGCCACGTTTCACTAGAGTTGTAACTTTTCAAAAAGAAAAAATATATAAATATATATAGAAAAAAATTTAAATTTATAAAAAAATTTAAAACAAAATAAAAGTAACAAAAAAAAAATTTAAAAAGAGTTTAAGAAAGAAAAAAAATTGTCGAGAATTAAAAAAAAAAATTAGGGAAATTATTCTTTTAGAATCCATAAAGGTGTTCAAATTCACTACAGAAAATGGGGTTATCATTAAACCCTAAGCTCATCGACGAACACAAAAGAAGTCCATTTTTGAAGAAAAAAGTAAATGGAGTCTAATTCAAAGATGAACAAAGAAACTATGGATTCCATACGGAACTCAACATTTTGGACGAGATGTCCATTTTGTCGTAAAGAAGATCAATGTTTATCATTTTTTTTAAATCGCACAATAACTTGTCAAAAATGTCAAAGATTGTTTACTTTG
Organism: Pinus taeda; assembly: GCA_000404065.3. Classification (NCBI taxonomy): domain Eukaryota; kingdom Viridiplantae; phylum Streptophyta; class Pinopsida; order Pinales; family Pinaceae; genus Pinus; species Pinus taeda. The sequence goes on along the minus strand of APFE031299212.1, from coordinate 87,935 downwards.
GAAGAATATCAAGGTAACGACCAGACACAAATTAAAAGATTAAAAGAAGAAATGACAAAACTTCATCAAAAGAACGAAGCATTAGAAAATAAATATAAAGATCTCGAAGATCGGTTTCATGAAAAATCAATAAAAAGCAACAAAGAAATTTGTTGTCTAAGGGACCACAATAAGAAATTACTTTCACAGATAAAAAAGTCCAAGCTTAAGAAATAAAAACCAAAACAAGAAAAGGAAAGTTTTGATAAGGAACTAAAGGAGAATCTATCAGAAAAAATAAATAAATAAATGTGCCTAAAAACCCTTAATCAAAAAATTAAAAGATAAATAGAAAGATACAAATGACAAAGTCAACGATTCAGAAAATGGCAAACTTTCACGTCTAAGGAATCATAACCAAGCCTTACTTACGCAAATAAAGAAGCTTAAAAGTGACAAGAAATTACTAAATGACAAGTTAGAGCAACTTCAAGAAGTAGTATTGAAGCCTCCAGTCATTTCAGTCCAAGTTGAAGATAAAAAAAACAAATACCGATCCAGTCAAAATCGTAACTCAAGCAGAGGATAAACCTACTGAACTGCAGACACATGCAGAAGTTGCAATTCAAACGATGGACATTCCAAATGATGATTCAATAGCCAACTCAACAACAACCACACCTGAAGGAAATCAAGAAACAACCACTAACATGATAAGGTAAAGTCCAACCAGAAGAACTATTTATCGACATCCGAATCACAAGAGCAGACTTTCCAATCAATCTACGTACCAGTATCACAAATTTTTAGAGATCAGAAGATTCCACAAAAGATTAATCTAAGATGGTCTGGTTCGTTCTCAGTATGACAATTTTGACTATCACTCAGAGCATCATATCATCTTATATCAACGAAGATGAAAGTTCAGAGACGCGAAGATATTCTCAGTAAGCTTTGTGGACAAAGCTTCTTGAAGAGAAAGGCAATGTTATGAATATAATTCATATAAAAATAATAAATATAAATATAAATATACTAATAATTAATTAACTAATGGTTAGTTAGTAATGAAGAGGCATTCATGAAAGGGCACCAGCTTAGGGTATACAAGAAAACCCTCATTCTCATTTGTAATCATTCATATTCATATATTTAGATATATATTATTGTATCTTCAATGGAGATCTACATATTCCAAGTCTTTTAGAGTGTTTAACCTACTATAACTAACCTTGTTCGTTACATCTATATCACCAAGAGCATTTGGCATAGTGAAAACACTAGAAGCATGATCACCAAATTCACCACTAGATTCAAGAATATCTCCATAAATCTCAATGCCATAATCATCTTCATCTCCTAGTGAAACTGGAACAAGCCTGAAACATGGAGGAGAAGAATTTGATGAATCTTTAGCCACATTGTTTAAAGCCAACTGCAGATTACTATGAACATAAACAAGAGCTTCCAGTTTTCCAAATAGCAACCTGTTTATTTTCTTGGAATGAAAATGGTCAAAGGCACTCCAATTCCTTTCACAAGTTGATGCACATGACCCTAGTTGAAGACAAAATTGCAAACTTTAGCAACTTTGGGCCCTTGATGCATGAAAATCCCACCATACTGTTGGTGGGAGCACTTTGAACCCTATAGTATTTACTATTTTGTTGCCTTGATTCCAAATATCCCTTCTTTTAACCTGTATACCCGAATTTGTGATCTAATCAAAGTTGCAATTGATGGATCTCGATTTAGCCAGCCAATAAGTTCATAAAGTCCATTCTGACTTCTTCACCCTAATGTTTGCTATATATATATATATATATATATATATAATATATATAATGTAAATGATAATAATCATAAAATTATGATTAATTAATTAATAATAAGTATTGAAAAGACATGTCTCTAAGGACATGACCATTCATGAAAGGGTACCTTCTTAGGAATATATACGGGACCTTCAGTTGTAATCAAAACACATCATCTCACTTGTATTCAAATATTCTTATATAGTATATTATCTGTCCCATGATGGACATTCGTATATAATAGATATTCTAAGTATTTTACTGCGTATACAAACTTTGTTCGTAGCATTGGTATCAGAGTTGTTTGATTCTCTGGTTGCTCAACCGTTGCACAAAGAACCAATTTGATCCGGCCTTTAGCCATCAATCTTTTGTCAACCTTGTTGTCGTCGCAATCAAGCATTTTCGCTAAATAGTTGGATTTTCTCCATTTCACTAGTTCTCGCCATTTTAGGCCTTTGGCCATAAAAGAAAAATAAATAAATAATGAAAAAAAAAGGAAAAATATATATATATTATATATATTATTCAAAATTATTAAAAGAAAAAAAACATTACTTAAAAAATGGAAAAAAACAAATAACAAAAAATGAGATATTAATAATATAATAAGATATTATATATATATATATTATATCGTGTTGCATAATCGTTTTATCGGGGATTAATTTGACGCGGGGAAAAAATCGTAATACTCGGGAAAAAATCATTAATAATCGGGGAAAAATCGTTTGGTACAAAAATATTCATTTTTTTTCAATTTTTTTAATATCTAAACCATTTACAACATAAAATAAAAACATTGACACATAAATATGATAAAAGAACTAATATATAAGATGTTTAATATCATTTCTAGTGCTAAAATCACACATAACAATGAATCATGTCCTGAATAGTAAGTCCTGACTCCTGAGTCCCAACTCAGCCTCAAAATATCAACAAAAAATATAATAATGTATCTCATATCATGAGTCATAATGTCATATACAATGAAATGAACCAAATAACTAAAGTCTAATACTACTAATTTCCTTTGCCCCTCTAGATGCAAATGTCGGTGGAGTTGGCAATAGACTCTGTTGTGCTCTAGAAGTTGAAGAACTAGGAGCTACAGGAGGTAGAACACGTCCTCTACTTGTGACGGGGGTGGCTTGGGTCACCTCCTCCTCCTCATATATATATATATATATATAATACATATATAATATATATATAATATATATAATATATATATCCCACGAATTTTTCAAAAAAATCGGCTAAAAAAAAATTCCAATTAAATCGCCCGATTTTATCGTTTTTTTGAAAAAATCGCAATTAAACAATTTAATCGCGATTTTTTCCCGATTAGTGCAACACATATATATAAAGCAAACAAAAAAAGTATGCTCCACCGCCACAAATTTTGCAGATGTCTCTGTTGTCAATCAACTACCGCCACTGCCACTGCCCACTCTGTCTACTAAAGTCGTTTCCTTGCATCACTGCCCATCCATCTTCACCAACCACTCATTTCCCTGTTGCCTATGCAACAGCCATCCGCCCCACATCTAATAAAAAGTGGCCTTGCCATCCACAAGTGTCGGGTCGTTGTCCATAATAACCACAAGCCGCCGCTACTGCCTGATGATTACATAGCCACTGTACAGGCATTTTCTTTGCACTTGATTCCACCCATCCTTGTCTCACCACATTGACCTCCAAATCGACTGAAGAAATTCCGCCTTACCTCTGCAACAACCTGTTATTCGCCTTGCTCGAGTCGTTTTGCCACATCCAATCTTCGTTGCTTTACTAAAACCTGAGGTTGTACAGATTCAAAACACCAATCTACGGTCATCCTGGAATCGTCGTCACAATAAAATAGTATCCTGATTCCCAACAAAATTGTGGCTTGTGGCACATTAAACACCAATCGAGGAATTTCCTTACAAAAAGTTATTGAACCAGCCTGGATATCAAAACAACGAAGAGGTATCGGGGCTCTACCTTAAAGATCATGATGTTCTAATTTTTATTGGTTTGAACATTGAAGGTTCGAGAAAACAAATTTGCACATTTTTTACTTGAGTTAAATTTATAGGAATTACAAAGTAAATTGAAATAAAATTCATGCCATCCAAAAGATCAAAAATGTTAAATGGCCAAGTTGGGCCACGTTATATTATAAGGTTATAAAAGTGGGAAAAAGAAAATTAAATGACATTATTTTATAAATAAGGAAAAATATTTTTATAAAAGACCATTTAAAAATAATTATATTATTCTATAATTCTATTATAAAATATATTATACAATATATATATATATAGAAGTTAAAAGACAGGTTTGAAGAACAAAGTGCAAGGGAATTATTTAAATAAATAAACATTCAAAAGGTCTTTATAGATTAAAAAGGGGGCAATACAACATCATATTTCAACATTAGTTTATATATACAAACCCCTTGGTCAAAGTATCGAAGTATCATTTGGAAAAATTATCGACTAATACAAAATGAAGTCAATCATTAAAGAGAAATAAATGGAGGCTAATTCAGAAATAAAGGAAGGAAGATTTCCATAAAACTTCATTAACTTATGCGCCTATGCTATTTAGAATTAAGGGAACTCTTACAGGAAAAATATTGCTAGCAGCTATTTCTATCTCTTCCATCAAAGAAGAAAATTATATAAGCCCTAACCTTGCTAACCAATTGGTGATTCCTGAATCAAATATAATCGAAAAATTAAATTGTTGGAATAAAAAACAATATGACATAATAGATTTACAACTAAACATTGGGGATTATATATTTATATCGCAATTCTCAGTTCGATCCCTATGGAGCCATCAAGTTGTTGTTATTCTGGGTTCATCCTGGATGGAATCACTAGGGTCTTTTACCTTAAATATAAAATAAAATAATTGACATTTTCCTACAGGAAAAAAATTACACTACAAGATATTACATTGAATTCAGATTCAGTAACACCAGAAGACATACAAGATATCTCAAAAGTAATTTTTCAGTAAAGTAAAAAGGCATACAAAATATGCAATGGGAAGTTGATAAAATCACCGCGAACAAAAATGAAGAAGTCTCTCGACTTAAAGACCATAATTAAAAATTACTAACTCAAATTAAGAAGCTTAAGAAGGACAAGAAATCGTTGGAAAACAAGGTACAACACCTTATTGAGAAGGAAGCATCGAAATCTTCAAATGCATAAGTTTAAGTTGAAGAGAAAGGAATGTATACGGATCCAATGAATATCACAATTCCAGAAGAAGACAAGCCAGTTGAAGAAAAAACACACTTAGATGTTGCAATTCAAAAGATGAGAATTCCAAGTGAAGATTATGTAACCAACTCAACAACATCAATACCTGAAGTAAATCAGGAAATTGGCACACACATAATTGTCACTTATGTTCATAACATCACAAATGATCCTTGAGCAACCTCCTCACAATTACTTTTCATCTTCTTAAGTCCATCGATGTTTCTGAGAATGGCAAAAAGATTAAAGTGAGTTTGTTTGGGAGAGTAAGTTGCAAGTGATGGGTACATTTTACAAGTTGAAGCAAGGCCAATGACATAGCATCCAAGGAATCAAAAATTATTGTTAAATTGCACCAAATCTTTTTGTGACATCTCTCTCAAAGACCGAATCTTTCTAAGGTTCATCCATGTATTATAAGGTTTGTAATCATTGTGATTCATATCCTAGTTTGAAGGTCGAAAGTATGAGATACTTCTGTTGGAGAAAGACAATATATATATCAATTGAAGAAAGACGAATTATCTTTGTTCCAAGGGACCAAATCTCTATAATTTTTCTCAGTTGAGAGAGGATCTAGTAACTCTCTAAAAAAGGTCAAGCTTTTGTAGCTAATTTTTGTGATAAAAGGACTATAAGGTAAGGTTGATACTTCTCACACTCTACAAGACAATTTACAATTTGAAAGATGATAGATCTTGAAGACCTCAGATATTTAAGTATCCAGGGTTTGTAAACCCTAGCAAAGTTTGAACTAGGAAAACCCTAGGGATGATCGTTCCGTTGAAAGAAAGAAGCCCTAGCTCTTGCGAATGACAAAAATGACATCATGTTAATGTGAGGACAAGGATGGTGATAATTACAAAAGTACAAGATTAAGAGGGAATTGATTCTCTTCTCAAAAGATGAGTATTTTATACCTCTCTTGTTTGATTATTGTTATTTTTATTATTTTTTTATTAGTTAATCTCGTGTCTTTGAGTTCCTTGCTTCATTGTAACTATTCTTGCATGGCCTCCTGTGAGGATTAAAAGAAGTGGAAGGATGAAGCAAAGCAAGAGGACTTTCCAGAATTTCTACTTGAAAGATATTGTATGAGATGAGCCTCAAGTTCAGAGGGAGCAGTCAATTTGAAGTATGCCTCAATTGTGCCAAAGAGAAATCAAGATCTAGCATGCATCAGATGGCAACATGTTAGAAAGATTTGAGAATGTTCTCTCGGAAAGGGGGAGGGGATCATGTCTAGATGTTTGCCTCAATTGCCTCAGATTTTGATGAGCATGAAGAAGCCTCATGATCAAGGATGATCATATATAATTTCTTTGACAAAGGGAGCAATTGTAAAGAAAGTATTGTCTTCAAAGGGAGCAGTCAGAAGGCCCTATTTTGACCACAAAGAAAGTTGCCTCAGATTCTTAGATGATGGATTGTCAGTTTGAGAGGGGGCATCTAGTTTGGGTATCCAGAAAGCATTTGTGATCTAGTGAAGTGAACAGAACAGTCTATGGTCGAGCCAAGGCGTGTTGCTCAACATGTGTTACTAGCATGGTATAGTTAGTCATGAATGTTTAGAGAAGTATAGTTGCAAACTTAGCTTGGGCTTGTGGATATTACCTCTCTCATTTAGAAGGAGAGCTAATGAGATGGACATTCTCCCTGTGTCTTCATGACCTTGGTTGTAGAGTGGTCTGATATTCTCCCTGTGTCATCTTGACCTTAGTTGGAGAAGTTCTCCTTGTGTCATTATGACCTTGGATAGAGAATGGTTTGAAAGATTGGATAACATCATGGAATGACATTCTTCATGTGTCATGTACTTTGACCTGATTAGGGAGGTTATCCCTATGTCAAGTACATAGACTTTGGTTGAAGAATGGTCCAGTGGACTGACATTCTTCCTATGTCGTTGTATAGTGACCCAATTAGGGTTGTTGTCTCTTTGTCACTTTGACCTAATTAGGAAGAATGGTCTTGTGGACAAAAATTTTCATGTGTCATTGTATAGTGACCTGATTAGGGAGTCCCTATGTCCCTTTAACTTGTGTAGGAAAATGGTCCGACAGAGGACAATCATTCTCTTTGTGTCATTATATAGCGATCTAATTAGGAAGGTTATCCATGTACCACTTTAACCTGATTAGAGAGAATGGTCCTAGAGGTTGTAGCCTCCCAGCATCATGCTCTAGTCTCTTTCTAGAGTGCACTTGTTTTGCCATACATCACTAGTACTAATTGGGTTATGGCAATGTGGTTGATGTTGGTAATGATATTGATGATGATGTTCATCCTAATCTTCATAATCCTTTCTTATAGTAGCCTTCAACTTGAGAACATCCTAATAGTCATTATGAATACCTCCCTAGTTAAGAGGCAATGTTGAAGTTGTAACTAGGTTCGGTCTTCGTAACCATGATCTTGTAAAGAGTCAAAAAGGATTAATTTAAGTCAAAAAGAAAAATATTTTTGTCATATCCTATTTAGACATTTTAAAGAAGAAAAATAAATTTTATGTGTCTTTTGGTGAAAACCCAACTGCCAAATCAACCCTCCAAATGACAGGGCGGCTCAGCCCTTAGAGACACCCTTTTGGATGAGGCAACCACTATATACTGGTATCATCAATCCATCATTATTCGGTGCTCATCTGTGGAAAACAACTCGGATATGTGGCATACGAATTTGAGGCACATTCTTCTAAAATAAAGTGAGTTTCTTGTGGTACTTCTCTCTGTGATGATGTGAGTTTCCTATGGCACTTCTTTTTGTGATGATGTGGCATTTCATAAACAGTGTTGTGGACAATTGTTGCTTGAAGGAGGGTTGACTTGGCACTTAGGTAATCAGTCTACTAGTCAATTTATCTATGACTTTGATTTCTCTTGTCGACTAAGATTCTATAAGGAAAGAATTGTTGGGTTTTCCCCTTGTGGGTTTTGCCCTAGCCTCTGGCCTAATTTCTGGAGTTTCTTGTCTTTCTGTGCATTGTACTTATTAATTGCTTGATGACCTTGTTACCCACCACCAGTGGGTGACCCCTATAAGAGAAATTTTCTCCTAGATTTGTCTTTAGCCGATAGCCAGCATCCCTTTGCAGCCACCTGATAGCTTGATGTGCTACTATTCTCTGCCACTTAAGCCATCCATTATGTGCCCTCGCCCATCTGTCTTGATCGTATGTTTGAAGGTGAGTCATCCAACCCCGACGCTATGATTTTTCATCATGTCATTGGGTGCTTAAACTTGTTTTTCTTGGGCAGATTTGGGCATGGATTGGTGGGGGGATTCAGCGGAAAGAAAGGGCTTTATCTGTACTCTTGTTTTCTTACCTCAACTTGGAGGTTAATCTTGCATCCCAATCCCATGGGATCTCCTTTATTGGCTACTAGCTTTAAGAGTGGCAAGACATTGGAAACTCTAACTGTGGTTGCGTGGCCCCGCATCCCGATATCATATATCTCACTCCCACCCGCTCATTACAAGCCCTTCTCACATTTTCCACATCTAGGTCCACATTTGTCCATTGGGTCCACAGGGTGTTAGCCTCCCCTTATCCTTGTCCACATCTTAGGTCAGGCCCGGAACGATGCCCCAAAGGTTGATGCAGCTAAAAAGAAAGCTAAATCATAATATGGCCACAAACAATAGGAAATGTACCACAAAATGCAAAAGATGGTCGAAACAATAAAATTTAGCGTTTGGAGGAAAGCCAAACATAAGCTCTGCCCCCTATCATTACAGCCATCACCCTAGTTCCTAGAGCCCCTATAAGTGCACCCCGCATCATAAAGAAACCCATGATTTTACCTAACCCCTAGTGGGCGATGAACTGCCCCACCCTAAGGGGGTATTCACTATTATATTTTACACATGTTCTTATCCACTTGAGCTCCGAGCAGTTAAATAAAAAAAATCAATAAAAGGCAAAAGGCATATGAAAAATTGTGGAAAAACAAAGGTCGAGGTAACTCATGTACCACAATTGCTCCCTCTCGCATTCATAGACCAAAGGTGTGGCCTCCTATGAAAATTCCTAGATCTAACAATCTCAGGAATCCCACTGCAACCAACTGAATCTACTTCACCTAGATTGTAAATTACAACACAAACTTATTTCAGATTTCTTCTTCAAACATTGAAGTGAATTACTGAAGCAACCTACACCAAATTAAATATGATTCTAGAACATAGAAACTAAGCAAGGAAATACAAACACATAGGACACCGCTATTTTTGGATAAATGTCCCCCAGAAAAATCCAATGAGGGAAAATCAATGCAGCAATGAGGGTTTTATTTTATTATGCAGCAGTTAAATCTGAGTACATCTATGGATGCCCAAATGGCAATCCAAACAGCAAGAAAATTTGGCAGAGATATTCCCAAAGCAACCTCGGCACTCGTGTTGTTTGCACTCGTGTTCCTGCACTCACAGTTTCCTGCACTTACGCGTTCCTACACTCACGTGGTCCTGCACTCGCATTCCTACACCCACATTCATGCACTCACACGTCCCTGCACTTCGCGTTCCTGTACTCACATTCCTGCACTCACGCGTTCTTGTACTCACAATCATGCACTCGTGCGTTCCTGCACTCGCAAGTTTCTGCACTAGGAATAACTCAGTGTCTTGCTGCTGCCTCTCTGGATCTGGAAATCTTCCTCCAGATCACTATCCCATCCCCTCTACTGGAAAAGATCTCTTCAATCATAATTTCCTCCTGAGAACTTCTAACTTCATAAGTTCGATCTCTTGATCGCTCGGTGTATTTTCCAGTGTTGAAAATATCGGTATCGGCAAAATATTGGCGAGGGTCCATAAAACATCTTATCTGCAATATCGGCGAAAATACTGACAAAATATCGGCAAATATCGACAAACATAAAAATTAATTTTTCAAATTTTTAAACATAGCCGATATTTTGCCGATATTTGCCAATATTTTGAAAATATTGCGATATTTTCAAAACAAAGAATATCGCGATATTTTCTCGGCAATACATCGTTTTGTTGAAAATATCGCGATATTTTCGAATATCGTCGATATTATCAACAGTGGTATTTTCCAAATGACCCTCAAACCCCTCTTATATCTTCCTATTGGACAACCAACGGCCTAGATTAACTCCTAATCAAAGGCTCAAATTATTTTGACTTGATCTCCGTCTTTATCTAGATTCACCCACAATTAGATTAATACCCATTAATATTTTAATTTTCCTAAGTTTAGGCTTAGGAACTCCATTAAAAATATTAATTATTTTAATATAATCCTCTCTGGGTGGAATTTCCCAAAGCAGTTTCTTGGTTCTTTGGAATGCATGTGCCCAAGCCTCCCTTCAAAATTTGAGGTTTAGAGCACATCTGATGCTTCCCCAAATCAACACTCCCTCTTAGCAACGAATATGCTCTAGCTATATACTGCTACTGCATACTGCTCTGACTCGAAAGCATCTCCTCTGCATTGTTGATGTCTGACATGCTATCCACCACCTACTGTGCTATTGTTGCTATTGTACTATTGCCTTTGACACTGCCACTGCCAATGCTACATCAGTACTACAGCTCCCTCTCAAATGCTACATCTACTATGCTGCTAGCACTGCCACTGCTAACACTACATCTATACTACAACTCAGTTGTTGAGTGAAGCAACTGAAAACATCCAAAACTGGATAAGTATCTCGTGGATACACCTCGGTGCTAAAAGCCTGATTGCTACTAGTCCTACACTGTCTTCTAAAGCCATTACGCTGCTGAAGCTCTGCACTGTTGCTTCTTTGCTCTGCGTTGCTCAAGTTCTAGCGCTGCTAACTATTGCATTTGTCGATCCAACGCTGCATGGCACCAACTGAAAACTCCTCCATTCCGCTACTACTGATCATGGGCTCCATAGCAAGGTGATGATCCAAGAGTTTGGCTCCTCAAGGATCCTGCCCATCTGTAGCTCTATCGAACTACAGTTCTATATCAGTCCACCTCCCTCCTGGAGGTATCTTGGCTGTCATGGCGAACTCCTCCTATTCAATCTTTGCGGCTGCAACCTTAGGAACATGCTTCTCATCCTTGTCATTTTTCTTCAAGGGACACTGGGATGCATAATGGCCCATCTCACCACATCTGAAACACTTCACCTTGGAGACATCCTTCTTTCGTCTTTGTTGCCCCTGTTGCCCCTTCGATGCAAGGGATGCATTACCCTCCTCTACTTTGGGTTTGGACCCACTACTGTTGTTGCTTCCATCAATTTTGACCTTGACCAAGTCTCTCCTCAACTCTTCTTGGTTTAGAGACGCCCACATTTCATCCCAATTAGGCAATGTTGCTCTGCCCAAGATACTCTAGACAAAGACTTGCCACTTATCCGGGACAAAATTTAGGGCCAGTCTCACTAACTCTGAATCCTAAGGTGTATGCCCTGCAGCCGACAACTCATCACAAGTCTCCTTCAGCTTTGTGAGGAATGGATCCACACCTTCTCCCATCTGCATCTACGCAGATCTCAAATTTTGTTCCAAGTACATCTTTCGTTGCTCAGAAGATCCCTAATACAATGTGGCCAAAGCATCCCACATCTCCGTAGTAGTCCCTCTGCTACTAATGTGGAACATTACATGATACTTGACTCCATCCAGTATCATCCTCTTGGCCTTTGCCATCTCATCCTTGTACTTCTTCAATGGATCCGCGTCCGTAGATTCAACTACCACACTATCAACAACTCCCTCTTTCTCCTTACTGTGTAGCTTCTAGGCTAGCTTACACACTCCTTGATGGAGCCGGTAAGTCTGTTGCTCCTCTGCTGCTCAGCAAATGAGAAATATTGATTTCCTCGGCAAGAAATCACTGAGGAAGGATTCCCTCACTATGAAATTTGCTTCCTTCTTTCAACTGCTTTTCTGCCCAGCACTCAGCTTGTAGAAAATTGCGTCCCTCTAGCTCTACGCTGATGTTCTTCGTGGTTCCTTCTGCCTTGGCAAATTCTCGATCCAGCAGTCTTACCTCTCTGTCAACTCACTCAAAGAGAGACACCCACAAAAATATAGCCCTCCTGGTTAGAACTGCGCAATCCCTCGGAGGATTCAAACTGCTGCTTGTTGCGGAAAATTGGCCCTTGCTTCAATGCTAGGTCTTCTCTCCCTATTTCACATCAAAAGCTTTGATACCATGTGAAAATTCCTAGATCTAAAAATCTCAAGAATCCTACTGCAACCAACTTAATCTACTTCACCTAGATCGTAAATTACATTACAAACTTATTTCAGATTTCTTCTTGAAACATTGAAGTAAATTACTGAAGCAGCCTACACCAAATTAAATATGATTCTAAAACATAGAAACTGAGCAACCTTGGCACTCGTGTTGCCTTCACTCGCGTTCTTGCACTTGTGTGTTCCTGCACTTGTGCGTTCATGCACTTGTGCGTTCCTGCACTCGCGCTTTCCTGCACTCACGCATTCCTGCACTTAGCGTTCCTGTACTCACGTTCATGCACTTGTGCATTCCTACACGCGCGCGTTCCTGCACTAGGAATAACTCAGCCTCTTGCTACTACCTCTTTGGATCTAGAAATATTCCTCCAAATCACTACCCCTACCCCTCTACTCGGAAACATCTCTTTGATCAGAATTTCCTCCTCAGAACTTCTCACTTCATATATTCGATCTCTTGATCTCTCGGCGTATTTTCCAAATGACCCTTAAGACTCTTTTCTATCTTCCTGTTGGACAACCAATGGCCTAGATTAACTCCTAATCAAAGGCTCGGGTCGTTTTGACTTGATCTTCGTCTTTATCTAGAAGATTCACCCACAATTAAATTAATACCCATTAATATTTTAATTTTCCTAAGTTTAGGCTTAGGAACTCCATTAAAGATATTAATTATTTTAATATAATCATCTTTGGGTGGAATTTCTTAAAACGGTTTTTGGGTTCTTTGGAATGCATGTGCCCAAGCCTCCCTCCAAAATTTGAGGCTTAGAGCACATCAAATGCTACCCCAAATCAACAGCTTCATCATAGTTTCCCTTGTAACATGGCATGTCGCTTGGAGCCTTCCCTCCTACCCCCACTATGTTCCATCATTATTTCACATGAGACCTGCCATTTGATGAATGTACCATGGTCCTGTCACTCCCTTAGAGATTGAAAACACCTAATAGGGTCCTTCATTAACCTCTCTTCTCAAGGAAGTTAACACCAGTACATGTTCAAAGCATGTTTGGAAGGGCATGCCACTATGAAGTGTCTATTTTTGCCCATGATTAGCAAGCTTATTTACTCAATTGCACTAATGGATTATTGTATTGGAAGGTGAGGAGACGAATTGGATCTTATACAGGATTGCAAGTTGGTTTTCATCATGGACTTGGCCTCCCTATATGGAATCCAAGCCCTCTAAAAGGGTCATAATGGCACTTGTAGGGTGAGTGTTGAGCGCTATGGACCTCCAGCCATGCAAAGCATTGATTGCCACACCATGGGCTTCTTCAACACCACCACATTGTGTGACAATTCCAAAAATGGAATCCTTTTGCAACAACTGGAAATTATTCTCCTAATTGTTGATTAATTTTAACTATTTATTTATTGTCTCCTACGGCAATTACTGAATAACTCACACTGCAACCTACAGAAATAAAACTGCGGAAGAATAGACACTGGAAGAAATGCTAGCACACACACATAAAATAACACAATTATTTTTGGACAAATGTCCTCGGAAAACCCAACTTGGGAAAACTGGTCCGTCTCTGTCTTTGTTTTGTGCCCTAGATTGGGAGATAGAAATCTTCCAAGTTTCATTGTTGTCGAACGCTGCCTATTGCCAGAAGTTGCTACCTACTCGAAGTTGCTGGAAAGGCGTCGAAATTCTGGGAGGCTGACTTGGTGTGGAGGGAAGGTTTGGTCTTTGTCTAGGGTGGAGTCTCAAGGAATACTATTTGTTGGACACCTAATCCTTTATCAATTGGTGTGGAATGTGAACAGCCATCGGAGTCCAAAAGACCACTTGGAATATGAATCCAAGGGTCACACCATGTACTATAAATGTATATCATGTCAATAATATATGATATAGAATGCTTATCTTCCACATTAGTTGTTTACATTCCATGTATGTTTAACATGGTATCAGAGCGGGCATATTCCTGCCTTGCCTATACTTAAGCCACTGTTTTTGTGGCCTCTTTGTGCATGTCAGTTATCCCATTTCTACCCACTATCTGTAACACTCCATTAATTTATTGTCTGTCAGAAATCAATTGCCTCTCCTTTGTGTACCGTTTTGCTGGCAATGCTCACTTGCGTTATCTATCTTCCCAAGATATTCATTTCTACATTGAATGTTGCCTTTCCCTGCCAAACAGTCGTTGAGAACCATAACGTTAGTCTCTTCTGCTAAGAATTATTATCTCTGAGAATTTGCCAGTCGATTATGCTATATAGAGCATTTTTACAACAAAGCTTGGTTTTCTGTAATTACTCTTCCAAAACAGCAAGATTTGGAATCGTCCGACGTTATGTTCACCGTAATTGACTCACGCAGGCTTCTCGGGCCGCATATAGGCTACGACTGTTGTCGCAATAGAGCTGACCATTTTCTCCTTTATGGAAGTTAAGAGGGTCCAAAATCGTGCTTTCCATCCTTAAATTTCTTCACTGCCTCACGCAGCTTGATGTTCCCTGGTATTTGCTGAAATAATTCTTGATATTGTCCTACGTGAAATGCAAATCTTGGGGATATGCCTCAACGTATTTTGGAGAGCTTGGTGGATTCGACATTGTTGTGTCGTGGCGTGCAGTTGGATGAAATAGTATAATCAATATCTGCAATCTTTTCTTTACAGAAAACACCTCTACAGAGTTGGATTCCCACATTTTTTTGTGCAAATCTCTGTGTATGGACCATTGGGTTTCCCTCTGCCACTGGCGACTACAATCACACTAGTCACAACTCATACTGACTTGCAAACGCTACTCAAATTGAACACCAGACATCTTGCGATTCAATGTTATAACATTGTCGAATGAACTGATGGGTTTGCAAGACATGCCCCATGATTACTAGTACTATTTCTGGTTCTTCCCGCATAGTTCTAAGTTGGAGCTATTAGCATAAAAGCCGAAGGAAATGCATACGACGAGAGGAAAATTTTGTTGTAAGTTTATTCCAACGTTGAAGCATCTTTCTGCATTGAGAAAGAGGTTATCAGGCCACAAAGCCTTCACCAAAATCTAATGTATACAGTTATGGTATCCTGTTGCTAGAGCTTAGCACTAAGCCAACGCGCTCAAAGTTAAGTGAGATGGGTGTCACCATTTCGTAGTAGGCAAGGAACGCGCTTGAAGGAAATGATTGCACAAAACTCATCAATGGGTACTTAAAAAAAAAGGTGATTCAGAAGTTTCATGTTCCTTTGTCGAGGAGTGGAAGAGGCACTATCAAAAGTCTAGCTTCTAAGGAAGGGTGACATGGCCGCAGATAATCCTATTTTATTCTACATAGTTATTCTATCCACATGCAGCGATGGTATTAGCTTGCTCACCCGATGTTTTTGTGTGTATCTTGTGTGTAAACATGGTTTTGAAGGTCTGTTGTTTAAGGTATCGTGTGGTATATGTACGCTGGTCCAAACTCTTGGTGTGTTTGATGTATTCAAGGTCTCTGCTTATGGTATGGCAGCCTATGGTACGACTACAATGATGGCACATATCATGGTATGTGCATATTCATATGTGCATTAAATTTTTAAACCCTGGCATATGCAATTGTATCTTGCATCTTGCGTTGAATTAAATCAAGTCATGGTATATGAAGTATATCGCTGGTCTGAATAATATATTTATTGCTCGAAAATAAGTTCATAAAATTTGTTTAAGTGGGCCTTTAATAATTTTAATTGTGTATTAAGTTTGTCATCCAAAGTTTTTAAACTCAAGGAGAGGTGGACAGTGATACATTTCAAATCCTTTGAGGCCTTTATTTTTGCTGAGACAACGTCCAAAATCACTGAGGTATTAGAGTTCCTAATAACTCTGGTACACTCCACTAATCATGATACAGTGAAAATAAACAAGGACACACTTTTTGATATTCAAATATGTCTACAAGATGCACAGGAAATGACCGAGTTAGTGCAACTTGATGTTGATTTGGGGTAGCATCGGATGTGCTCTAGCCACGAAATTTGGTGGAGAGGTTGAGGGAACTAAGATCTCCAATACCCAAAAAAGGTTTGGGCAGATTCTAAACAGATCAGGAGATATTAACATAATTAATATTTTTAATGGAGTCCCTAAGTCTAAACTTAGGGAAAATAAAATATTAAGGTGTATTAATATGAATCTGTGTTAGAATGGTCCAAAAGACATGGATCAAGCCAAATCTAATCTTAAACGTTGATTAGGGACTTAATCTCGACCGTTGAGATGTCAACAGAAAAAGTATAAGAGGAGGCTTGAGGGTTACTTGGAGGATACACTAGATGATCAGTGATTCTATTCTCTAGAACGGGGTTTGCTAAGAGAGATAGAATCAGTGATCGAGAGAGCAGCTGAGAGGCATTGAGTAGAGAGAAATAGAGAAGGCAGAGATTGTGCCAATAGAGCAGCGCAACAGCCAAGTAGGGTGACGCAGAGCCAGCAAGGGTTCACACAGGGCGACGCAAAGGCAGCCAAGTGTTGCGCAGAGCACCAGAGGGGCCGGCCCAGAGCTAACGCAGAGGCTCCCAGAGCTGATGCAGGGCCTCCTACGACTGACGTAGCCTAGAAAGGCTGACGCAGGGCCAGCGTGAGACAGAGAGGGGCTGACGTAGTCCAAATTGGGCAGATGCTAGGGTTGCAGGAGCAGCCTTGTGCTGAAGAGCTGCCGAAAGGATTTTCCGAGGTTTCAGCCAAGAGATTTCTCTCAAACTGTGAGGTATAGCTGCTAAGGAAATTCTCTGTTGGGTAGGCTAGTTTCGACACCCAGATTGTACTCTGATATTGCTTAATAAGAAACCCTCAGATAGTTCCATCGGTTTTCCAGCATTGGGTTTTTCTGAGGACATTGGTTCAAAAATAATGGTGTCATGTGGTGTGTTTGTTCTTGTTTCTTTTAGTTGTTGATCTGTAATATGTTGAGCATGCACTGGTGTTTATTTTCAATATTTACTTTGTAAATAACTTGTTAAAGAAAAATAACAAGTAGGTAGGAATAAATCAAAAAAAGTGCATGAAGGGTTTCTAAACTAACTTAGAAACTTCAACATGGTATCAGAGCGTGATTGCAAATACAGGAGGACTAAAAAACATCAGCCGAGCGGAGCAATAGCAGCAGAAAACAGTTGTCCCGAGGTGACAAAAACTGTTTCTAGCAGTGCAGAAGCCAAGAAATGTGACGCAGAGCTAGCCAGAGCCACACAAAAGAAGTCGGGAGCTGCGCAGAGCCTTAGAGAAGCCAACGTTGTTGACGCAGAGGGTCAGAGGGTTGACGCAAGGCATCCTAGGGCTAATGCAAACCCATCTAGGGTGACGCAAAGCCAGCGTGAGGCAGAGAGGGGCTAACGCAGTTCACAGAGAGGTAGTTGTTGGAGTCTAGAAAGCTGCAGAAATATTGTAGAGTGGAGTTGGTGAGGTACATAGTTTGAAGAGTACCTGACAGAGAAAGGCCAAAGGAGTTGTTACCAAGAGTTTCTAGCCGAGGAACCTGGATCAGCGGTGCAATTGCACAAGACGGTCAGAGAAGGGGGCATCTCGACAAGCAACATAAGGATTTCCAGGAGGGAAGTCAGGACTTAGAGGGAGTCTAGAAGAGAACTTTCAGACGAGAAGTAGAGACTCAGAGGAGTCAAACAGAGAACTTCCAAAAGGGAAGTAGGGGTGCATCATGGCAGTAACGGGTTAAGGGAAGTAGGAGAGCATCGAACTTCGTAGTTTAGAAGGCCAGAATCTTATCAGTGCTTAACATGAATCGTGTCAAGAACTTCGCCTTGAAGACGATAGCTATCCCAGTCGACCCAAATGATAATGACAAGTACGAAGAGGCGACGGCGAGGGCCAAGTGCATTATCCTTGACAGGGTCAAGGATCATGCGGTACCACATATAGCTGAGAAGGAAACAGCAGTTGACATGTGGGAGGCTCTCGAGAACCTGTACCAGCATACTTCTGTGCAGAGAAGAATGCTGCTCAAGAACCAGATGAGGTCGTATCAAATGAAGAAGGGTCAAACGATTGACTCCTTCCTCAAAGGACTGAATGAGATCCGAGATCAGTTGACTGCTATAGGAGCGACACCGAATCAGGAGCTTATGGTGAGGACAACCCTGAATGTTGTGTCAGAAGAGTGTTTTTCCAAAGCATCCTGGGCAGAGGGACTCTCCTACCTTGGGACGAGATGTGGGCAGCTCTTTGTCAAGAAGAGATCAGAAGGCAGTCAAAGACAGGTAGCAGCAACAAAGGAATCAAGATCAAGCAGGAGGAGGAGGATGTGGCCCTAGCATCTGAGGGAAAGCAAGAGAAGCGGAAGAAGATCCCTCCAAGATCAAGTGCTTCCACTGTGGGGAGATGGGTCATTATGCGACCCAATGCCCAAGGAAGAAGAGTAAGGGAGAGTCTTTCGAGACTAAGGCAGTGCCAGCACGGGCTGAGAAGGAAGTTTTGACAGACAATCACTGTGCCATGAGTGCACACACGCCACTTCAACGGAAGTGGGGAGACATCAAGTTGTAGTCAGGCGGACTAAAGGCGATGAGGGGTAGGATCCTTGAGGTACCCAGCGTCTTGGATTAGGCCTTGCTATTGGAGCCCTGACGAGGAGTAGCAGGACTGGCTGAGTGGGTAGAACAAATGCGAATGGAGCGGCAGAGAGAGCTACATTGCAAGGTCCCAAGACAGCGCAGAGCTAGAAGGATGCAGCAGTGCGACAGGCACAGGAGTGTTGCAATAGTGCAGGAAGGCATAGAGAGGTGTGCATGCAGGGAGTTGTAGCAGCAGTGCAAAGGTCAGAGAAGGAGCACTTGTCAGCGGCAAAGGAAGCTTCAGCATCAGAGGGTGTTTCTAGCCCAACAAGGAGGTCAGTTGGGAGATCAGTTACTTACTTCTCAGTAACTGAGTTGTAGTGTAGCAGTGGGCAGCACAATCTAGCATGATGAGAGGAGGTGCAGTGCGGATGTAGTGCTGGGAGAAAGGACCAGCAGCAGCACAGATGCAGAGGGAGTTGTCGTACAGATGCAGCAAGGGTAGTGGCAAAACCATGAGCAACAATATAGGAGGCAGCAGTGCAGAGGACACTGGACAGGAAGACCTAGCATCAGCACAGGTACCGATGCCGGATGATCAAAGTAATACTCAGTGAGGAGTCCTTGCTAAGAGGGAGTGTTGATTTGGGGTAGCATCAGATGTGCTCTAGCCACGAAATTTGGTGGAGGTTAGGGCACATAGGATGTCCAATACCCAGAAAGGGTTTGGGTAGATTCTAAACAGATCAAAAGATATTAAAATAGTTAATATTTTTAATGGAGTCCCTAAGTCTAAACTTAGGGAAAATAAAATATTAATGTGTATTAATATGAATCTGTGTTAGAATGGTCCAAAAGACATGGATCAAGCCAAATCTAGTCTTAGCCTTTGATTAAGGACTTAATCTCGGTCGTTGAGATGTCAACAGAAAAAGTATAAGAGGAGGCTGGAGGGTCACTTGGAGAACACACCAGATGATCAGTCATTCTATTCTCTAGAGCGGGCTTTGCTAAGAGAGAAAGAATCAATGATCGGGAGAGCAGCTGAGGGGCATTGAGTACAAAGAAACAAAGAAGGCAAAGATTGTGTCGGGAGAGCAGCGCAGCAGCCAAGGAGGGGGACGCAGAGCCAGCAAGGACTCACACAGGGCCACGCAGAGGCAGCCAAGTGCTGCGCAGAGCACCAGAGGGACCAGCGCACCTGACGCAGAGGCTCCCAGAGCTGACACCGAGCCTCCTGGGGCTGACGCAGGGCCAGCATGAGACAACGAGGGGCTAACATAGTCCAGATTGGGCAAACGTTGGGGTTGCAGGAGCAGTTTTGCGTTGAAGAGCTGCTGGAAGGACTTTCCAGGGTTTTAGCAAGGAGATTTCTCTCAAACTATGAGGTATAGCTGCTAAAGAAATTCTCTATTGGGTAGGCCAATTTCGGCACCCAAATTGTACTCTGATATTGCTTAATAAGAAAACCTTAAGATAGTTGCACCGGTTTTCCCACATTGAGTTTTTCCGGGGACATTAGTCCAAAAATAATGGTGTCATGTTGTATGTTTGTTCTTGTTTCTTATAGTTGCTGATCTATAATATGTTGAGCATGCACTGGTGTTTATTTTCAGTATTTACTTTGTAAATAACTTGTTAAAGAAAAATAACAAGTAGGTAGGAATAAATCAGAAAAAGTGCATGAAGGGTTTCTAAACTAAGTAAACTTAGAAACTTCAACACTTGAATCTCAATTCCAGCGAGATGAGTTACAACAACATAAGCATCATGACACCCATGAGCAACGAGCAAGTGGTCAAATCAACAACATTGAAATAGACTCCCATCAGCAGCAAGAATATAAAGTTGAGGTTGATCCACATTTAGTGCCTAGTGCAAGATCAGAGTTGCGTGCAGAAGTTGAAACTCGGCGTGTGCTTCCCAAGCCCATCATCAAACCATGGGAAGAGTTTGTCCATAACAAGCACAGAACTGGTCTTGGATATGACAAGGATGTGTCATTTCATATTCTAGATTACTCAAAGCCCATCCAGTTTCAAAGTGTTGGATTTCTTCATGGCAGTTCACTTTCACCTGTTCCAGATTTTGCTCTTCCACATTCGCAGTCAAAGGTTGTTAAATGCCAACACTATGACCAAGTTGGCCATATGAAAGATTATTGTTTTGATCTTCATCCATGTGAGAACTGTCATAAAACCACCCATTCTTCAAACAGATGCTTCAAAAACAAGCTGCCTGCAAGAACAAAGATTCATCTTGGATGGATCACTTCTTGGCAATGAGCTTCAATAACCAAGAAGAGATTTTAGTCATATGTCAGAACTTGTTCTAGTGTATTGAACAATCTTGCAGTTGAGTTTTCTCCATCATCTCACCATGTATTTGACAAGGGGGGAAATGATGGTCATCTACAAGCTTCAAAGCCACATCAAGCGAGCCTGAGCCACAACCTGCCATACCAGATTCAGAGTTGTATCCCGAGACAAAGATGCCCCTGAGCATGCCTTCAGTTGATGATCAACC